>CATKHJ010110266.1:0-13874 GCA_949750685.1 Vernicia montana | reverse complement strand
GTAAAGTGGAATTTGCTTTCTATTCTAACAACTGAATCTGGCCTTTTTGGTGCTAAACAGGAAGCTTATAAGAAGGAAGAAAAGATTGCAATGTTGTATTATTGTCGGCACGAGTACCATGCAGATTGCCTAAAGAAGTGGCTTAGCAAAAAGAATGTGTGCCCCATTTGCAGAGGCTTGGCTTTACTTCCTGAAGTGTTTCCAGACTGGGAAGGTTCTGATATTCAGTTTCATCAAACATTCTTTCTAAATAGATGATTGTGGGATTATCAAATCTACAGTTAAATTAGTGGCAGAGAGACTTTGTTATAAATTTTAATAATTTATTAAGAATGTTTGTATTTTAAAAATCATAATATTTTTATTTTGGTTCAATTAATATCAATTTCGTAAAATGAAAATCATATGCCAAATTGTTTGATTTATTATTATTTTTTTTTGAATTTATGATACCGAATTATACTATTAGTTTCTTATTAAAATCAAAGACTTTATTTGTAATTTGATTTTAAATTAATTAGCTATTTTGACCATGCGTTGTGGGGGATTATACTAATTTTTGTCTATATATATTTGACTAAAATATATTATATTATTTTTGTCTATGTAATTTATTATATAAGTTATTTTCTATCCAAATTTATTTTGTCCCGTAAGTTGTATAATTCATACCTGAAATTATATATATATATATATATATATATATATATATATATATTCACACCATCGACATCATCATCATTATAGGGTCTAGAATCATTAATTATGCACTATAATACAATGATGATTTTGAGAAGAAAAAGGATAAAAAAAAAAAAAAAGTATATATTTTTTTTAAACGATAACAATATTTCAATTATAGATTATAAAATTTTTTTCCAGCCGTTAGAAATCAAAGATTTTGGTTATTATTATATTATTTTATTATTGCTATGTAGTGTATAATTAAGTATAAAAGTAAAAAAAAAAAAATCATAAAGAAAGAAAAAAGAAAAGAAAGAAACAGCAGCAAAAAAGAAGAAACAACAGTTAAAATTTCAAGAATTTCTGCATGCACGCTATGTCTTCGTCGTCTTTGTCTTTTTCTCCAAGAAAGCCAACAAGGCTCGAACTATTACTGTTACAATACATGGCTTCTTTAGGCGGAACCCCACTGGAAGTGGAAGGCTTGCGATCAGCCTTTATAAGCGAGAAACATAATTCGGCTGTTTTACTATATTGGGTGGAACAAGATAAACCTGTTTCGTCTAGGTTAGGTCTCATTTAACATTTTTGCATTTCCATTTTTATCATTTTCATTATCTTTATGCTTTCTTTACAACTGTTACAGTGCTGATATAAATCAACTCTTCCTCAAAGTGCTTCGTTCTTATAATTACGATAACAAAGATATCTTGCATTTCGAAAACCCAAATGCTCCAATTCCAAACCAATTGAAGTATTGGGTGGATAGGACTGCGTTCTTTGCGGCTGTTGACGGTACTGTCGCCGCCGAAGCAAAAGCTTCTGACCCCTTTGTACTCTTGAGCCATTGGATCTCGAGGAGAAAAAGGTCGCCGCGCCGGCACCTGCGATGGGCCTTGAAGCGGAAAAGGTCCCCGCGTGGGCGGCTGCGATGGATCTTGCGATTGCGGTGGGTGTTTAAGCTGCCAAGGTCGCCGGCATTTCAAAATCGAAAGTTGCAGACAGGTATGATTTCTGTGACAAGAGACCTTAAAGATAAAGAAATTGAGATAGTTGGCAGTGGAGGGAATCGAGAAATAGATTTGATCAGCGTGGAGATGCTCGGCACATCAAATCCTCTGAATCATCTCTCAACAGTCAAAAGATTAAATTGCTATTTGAACCCCTCCTTTATTGTTCTCTTGGGGGGTGGAAAGTAGCATGTTAGAGGATAACATGTAGAAAACCAAATCAAATTTAATTGAATTAATTTTTTACTTTTCTATTAGCAACGATGAAAAATATTGGGTTATACAATGAAAATGATAGCAAAAATCAAGATGCTGTCAAATGTCTTTAATTTTTTACTCTTTTTTTTTTTTCTTGCTTGTGTTGCTGCCTGTTGGTTCCTACACATCTCAGTATTAATAAAACCAAAATTTTGGTTTTTCAGGGGTGAAGACATGCAAGAAAGCTATGCGTCCTGTGGATGAAGAACCTTATGAAGTTAGACTCGACAACCATGGGTGCCATGATGGCCCCAAAACTGGCAGGCTCAGTGTGTTGAATAATGTAAGTGTCCTTCTATTCTTATGAATGCCTTGCTGCAAAAGCATGAGATATGTTGCGGTTTCTCATTTTGAAATTTCAAGCTTAAGAAGTACTTTTAACTTGTCCTCCCTAAATTTTCTTGTGACATTACTAATTGGACCTGTCAAAACCTGTCCTGTTATGAAATTTCAAATGATAAATTATAGTGAATCATCTAAATTCAGTTTTCCTTTTACCACTGGATTTAAGAAATGAAATGCTGGATATTCTGAAAAATCTTACCTTGATGGGTTCATTTGTAGGCACCAAAACTCTTCAGTGGCTTGAACTTCTATTTTTCTGGGGACTTTGTGTCGGGTGACAAGGAAGATCTCCAGAATTTAGTCATTACTGCAGGAGGTGAAATTGTGGATGATAAGGAAGAATTAGTGCAACAAAGTCATGACCAAGCAACAGCTCCTTCAAGAACATTGGTCGTTTATAACCTCAATCCTCCACAAGGATGCAAGTTAGGGGAAGAAGTTACAATTCTCAGGCAAAGACTAAATGAAGCAGAGGAATTAGCTGCTAAAATTAGATCTCAGGTTATTGGTCATACATGGTTATTGGAATCAATTGCTTCCTATAAGTTGCAGCCTTTTGTCAGCTTACATTAATATTGTTGATGCTGGGGAATTCCTTTGGTGTTTTGAAACACAGGTCTTTTCAGATGAAAAGACATTAACTTTGTCGTTTGTCTCACATTTTAACTTGCTAAAATAGGTGAACCGGTTAAAGTTAGCCTCCTTTGATTTTATGGTTGACATTTGTCTCGCTTTTCTAATCTGATTGTACTGCAGAATTTAGGTGTATAACATGTATGTCTTTTGTCGAATCTATGCCATCTAAAATTGTAATGCATATATTTTTATGGATTAAGATAGCAGATGTCAATTCAAAATGGGATGAACTGAAACTATTTAAGTTTTGTTAGAATGGCATTGGCAGGTATCAACATCTCAAGCTGTTTTTTCAACACTGTTTTAAATAATACTTTTTCGAAAAATAAGTTACTTTTTCAACGCCAAAAAAATTCATAGATATCATATAGAAAAAAAAAATGATAAAAACATAGAGTGACATTGTTTTTATTCATGGAAGAGCTCAATGGTCCTGAGCTACACAATAGAGATAGTCATTTTCTTATCCTCGTCATAAAGGCGAAATCTCATATAGTACGGAGGAGATCAAATACTCATGCCACTTGAGTTAAGCCTAGATAGAGTGACATTTGATTCATATAAACATGAAATAAAATAATGTTTCAAAGTAGTTGTAATACAACATAAGATAATAAGTCTCCGTTTATTTCGTGAAAAATAATTTTTCTTTAAAAAATATTTTTTTAAGTAAAATTCAAAGAACTAATTTTTGGTTTTTTGGTTACCATATTAAAAGTTAGTTAAAAACTTTTAAAAGTTTTAATTTATAAGATTATAAACATGTTTAAATTTATAAAATTACATATTTTTATATTTTATTATTAAATATGAAAAAAAAATACATAAAAGAGTAAATTATGGTAGTCGGTGGTGATTGTTGGCGACCAATAGTGGTCGTCAGCTGTCACCAGTTGTCACGACCCGACTCTAGGAGCACGTGACTGGCACTAGGGCACATAAAAACTTAAGACTTTCAGAGTCTGTAATAAGCCTGACTATTCACTAAACGACAAAATAATCAATGTGACAGCAATAACTGTCACCTGTTAAGCAGAATCTGTGTAAAACATCACATCAATGCCACTCATGACAATTATTTTAATAACATCATTATCAGTAATCTCATCATTAAGTTCCTGCTCAACAGAACATCATAACATTCATAATGAGGAAGCTTAGCTATCCTCCAAAACTCAACAATTTAAATAACTGAACAAACGATACAGAATTTCATAAAATGAAAATAACAATGTGGAATTTTAAAGTTTTATGATACAAAACAATAAGAAATTAATTACATAACTGAGTAATAAAATACATTCCACTGCCGAATGATGGAAGACAGAAATATTCGAATAAAAATTTACTTCTCAAGTTCATCCTGCAACTTGAGAAAAATATTGAATAAGAATGAGCGTTCAATGAATTATATAGTTATCAATATAACATGTCATTCGAATGTCAGAAATGCTAATGCATGATGTCAACCAGACAACAATCACATAATCAATCAAGGATAGGAATTAGTCGATAGGAATCATATTAAATCTCAATATGGGGAACCGATCCCCCTATCCTAGCTCTCTTAATTCAAAACTGTCTCTTAATATCCATCATAGGGCCGCAGCTGTCCCTGATCTAAGCCATGCAGTGCTAACCCGACTGGCAGTAGCGTTGGACAATGAGCAATCTTGCAGCCGTCATACACCAATCATAGTTCATCAAACCATAATCATTATATCATACTCATAATCACAATCAAGTGTGGTCCTATGTCCTTCTAACTCCATCCGAACAAACACAAATAATATGTAACACAATTACAACAAAACAATCACATACATATACTAGAATGCTTAATTTATATTTATAATGCATAATTATATATATATACTATCCAAACAGTCAATACATGTATGCAAGTGAAACATTAATTAAATAAAAACAATGTAGTGTTATATTAAGTTATATAACTCACAAACTTGACGAATGTCAAACTAACTCTCCTCGGAGTGTCAATTGATATTGATCATGAAAAATATTTTCGATTGATTATTTTTCTTAAGCATTTTAAATATTGAAAAATGTATTCTAGGAAAATATTTTTCGCAAGAATAATGGAGCCTAATTATTCAAAATATTAATCTATAAAAATAATTTAAAAAATCTAAAAGATTATAAAGTTGTTATTTTTGTAAATAGTAATATATTGAAAACTATATTTATCTAAATATTGTGATAACTAAGATTACAAGTATTATTATTTTTTTTTTTTGATATAATAATTCCAATGTACCGAAATATAATGGGTCTAATTTTTGTCAATATAAATATTTTGATGTAACAGAAAAGTAAAAAATGAGATTCATATATTTAAGAATTCAATTTTCATGGAATATAACATTCTTGACAAATCATACATTATGTAACTTTACCAAGTTTTCTTTTTAAGAACCAAATACATACAACATATGAGTTAGGGACTTAGGGACATGACACACCCTAAAATTTTAACAAGTTATTTTCTCGTATAATTCCAACAACCAAACGTGAACAAAAAAAATTCAAATTTCAAGAGAAAGAAAATGCGTGCAAATACAAATTTGTGTTTAGTGAATGAAACGGTATCGTTTGACTGTCCTTGATTTTCCCCTCCAGCGCTTCTCCGACATCAACATATATCAAAACAGAACATTCAGAAACAGAAAATCAGAACCTCAACGTCAAAGGATTAGGGATTTTTGAAGGGTTTAACAGGACTAACTTAAAAAGAAAGCCACTTTCACAAATATTCAGCAAAATCCATCAAAACCCACCATGAAAAGAGCTTCAATTTCACTTCTCTCTCACCTTTCTCGCCGGAAAACCAAGGCACTAGCTCCTCTCCTTTCCAGAAATTATAATTCCGGCACCACACCCTCCTCTTCCTTTTCGCTTCACTCACCGGTCAATCATCTCAAACCCTGCACCATAACCAATGGCCTAATCCTTAAAACTCGCCATTTCCAAGCAAACCCATCTCGAAATATTGACACCCTTGTTGAAACAAGTCCTCAAATCTCCTCTAGGCAGAGAAAAATCAAGGAAAAGTCTGACCTTGAAGAGACTTTTGAGTCTGCAAGGACAGCTGAGGAGATGCTTCAAGCTTTTAAAGAAATGGAGGCTTCTTTTGACGAGAATGAGCTTGGTTTGGCCTCCTTGAAAGTTGGGTTAAAACTTGACCAAGAAGGTGAGGACCCTGAAAAGACTTTATCTTTTGCTAGTAGAGCTTTTAAAGTTCTTGATAAAGGTGATAATAAACCTTCTTTACTTGTTGCCATGGCTTTGCAATTAATGGGTTCTGTTAATTATAGCTTAAAAAGGTTTAGTAATAGTTTAGGGTATTTAAATAGGGCTAATAGGATACTGGGTAGGCTGGAGGAGGAGGGAACTACCAATATTGAGGATATCAGGCCGGTGCTGCATGCAGTGCAGCTTGAGTTATCCAATGTGAAGACAGCAATGGGGAGGAGAGAGGAGGCATTAGATAATCTTAGGAAGTGCTTACAGATCAAGGAAATGACTTTGGAGGAAGATAGTAAGGAATTGGGTGTGGCAAATAGGGAATTGGCAGAGGCATATGTTGCAGTTTTGAATTTTAAGGAGGCACTGCCATTTGGTTTGAAGGCCTTGGAGATACATAGGAGTGGATTGGGGAATAATTCTGTGGAGGTTGCACATGATAGGAGACTTCTTGGGGTCATTTATAGTGGGTTAGAGGAGCATGAGAAGGCATTGGAGCAGAATGAGTTGTCACAGAAGGTTTTGAAGAATTGGGGTCTTAGTTCAGATTTGCTTCGTGCAGAGATTGATGCTTCAAATATGCATATAGCATTGGGCAGGTACGATGAGGCTATTAATACTTTGAAGAGTGTTATTCAGCACACGGAGAAAGACAGTGAAACTCGAGCATTTGTTTTTATTTCTATGGCAAAAGCTCTATGTAATCAAGAGAAGTTTGCTGACTCAAAGAGGTGTCTGGAGATTGCTTGTGGGATCCTTGACAAGAAAGAGGCAGTTTCTCCTGTTGAAGTTGCTGAGGCATACTCGGAGATAGCAATGCAGTATGAAACTATGAATGAATTTGAAACAGCGATTTCATTGTTGAAGAGAACGCTTTCTTTGCTTGAGAAACTCCCACAAGAACAGCACTCAGAAGGAAGTGTTTCTGCTAGAATTGGGTGGTTACTTCTGTTGACAGGTAAGGTGCCTCAGGCAATTCCTTACTTGGAGAGTGCTGCTGAAAGGTTGAAAGAGAGCTTTGGTTCTAAGCATTTTGGAGTGGGTTTTATCTACAACAATTTGGGAGCAGCATATTTGGAACTAGATAGACCACAGTCAGCTGCACAGATGTTTGCAGTTGCTAAAGACATCATGGATGTGGCACTTGGTCCTCATCATGCGGATTCAATCGAGGCATGTCAAAATCTTTCAAAAGCATATGGTGCCATGGGCAGGTGAGAATTATTCTCTCGGTTCAGTTTCATTCCAAAAACATGGCATTTAGATTATTTGCAATTATGGATCTGTTACCCTAATTATATACTAACAGCTCTTTTGCTTCTAGTCACTTCATCTTCTGAAGCCTATGTCATGAGAAAGTCATATATGTTTAATTAGCTTTGTGAATCTTGAGATTGCATAATACAGGTGAACACAAGCCCACAAGAACGCACCCACTTTCATCTGTCTCTTTGGAACCCTTACCCTGCTATAATGTTAGGTACTTCCTCATAAATATTTAACTGAAGCCAATACCTTACTCAATTTATCTCGACTTTCTGACTTGTATTTTCCTTTTTGCTAATAATTCTTCTTTCTTCCTCATCTCCCCATAGAAAAACCTTCCTTGCTTAGTCACATCTAAATGTTGTATTTGTAATTGAATCTTTTCTCGTTTCTAAGTCTATTATAACCACTGTGTAAGAGTCCCATACTTCATACATCCCCTGCATGTTGCGAGGGGGGGGAGGGGGATGGGAGAGGAACCAGACTTCTATATTGCTCCTACTGTTACCCTGAATTCCCTATACATTTGATTTTAGGGATAAAAAAGGACATACTTACTCTCAATTGATTTTTTCAGCTTCAAAGATTCTTTACCTTGAATTTGTTGTAATTGCATGGCTTTCACTCTATAGAATATGCTTCTTTAAATTCTCTTGGGTCATTTTGTTAATTCTTTCAGCTACTTTCTTGTTCCAATCTCATATTTATTGGTTTGTTATTGTAGTGATTTTGGTAAATAGATAATTTTACTTTTCCATGAAGACTCAAAAAGAGTCATTTATTGCTGTAACAGTAAAAATCTCAGGTTTGCAACAAAAAATGTACCGGTTTGAGTGTTAAAAATTTATGGAGTTTGGCAATGTATAAAGTTTGGCTTTCTCCAAAATTTTCCTCCTAGGACCGCATTTTGCTTGGACCGTAGTAGGGTAATAGACTTTGAGAAGACTTTGAAACAGTGATTTGGCTTATTGCAATTAGAAAAATTTTAACTGCACTAACTTTTGAGTGTTTCTCCGAACATGTTTTTGGTTTTTCATAAGTAACCGTTTCGGCAAAGATGTATATATGCACATCTACATGTTTGTATTTGTCATGGCTGCCACAAAGTGGCAGGAAATCAAGTGGGACATAAGTTAGTTTTGTCTCATGTCTTTGTCACTGGAACTTTCTAATTATTTTTCTCTTGGATATGGCAGCTATGCTCTTGCGATCCAATTTCAGCAGCGGGTAATTGATGCCTGGGAAAGCCATGGACCTAGTGCACAAGATGAACTCCTAGAAGCCCAGCGACTTCTTGAACAATTAAAGGCAAAAGCTCGTGGAGCATCTACAAGCCAGCTACCTCTCAAGGTTTTGCCCTTGCCTCATAGTAGTCGCTCTGGTAGAAGCCTGCAGCCTGACATTCCACTTAAATAGAAGTGAACAAGCATGATATAGTCTTATCACAGCAAGCAGATTGCTGCCTTTCTTGTTTGGGTTAGTTTTTTTTTTTTTTTTTTTTTTTTTTTTTTTTTCATGCGGTGAAGAGGGCATCTTGCTGCCTGTGATGATTTTTTTTTTTTTTTTCTTTTCCCTCTCATTTTTTTTTAACTATTATCACTTTCATATCTTTATCACTTTTATATCTACACACATAGCTCTAGTTACCTAAGCCACTCAATAATATTTGAAAAAGAAAAAAATCAATGTTGTGACACTGAAGTTAGTATTGATTGATTCGTAAAATGAAGATTGAAATCACTTAGTTTTGCAATGCATTTTCTATTCTAAACTTGTTTGGTGATCTCTATCTGTGCTCCAAGTCCAACTTCAGGGTTGCCTGAGAACAAATTCTATATTCATGGAATTATGGAAAGATTTATTACACAAGGAGGCAAAATAATGTTTCTTCAATATTATTGTTATTCTTGCCAACGCTTACTTCACATAATATGGATGTTTTAACATACTTCTAAGACATTGAATCCGATTGGTAATTCTTATTTCCGAGTCTTGGGTTGATTAGCTCCATGCTTATGGTCTGTGATCTGTTTCTTCATGGCTACATGTGGGAAACTACAAAGACCATTTGAGGAAGATCATTTTCAATGAGGAGTTTTAGCATACTTTGGTTCACTGAAATTGAGAAAAGGTAATGTTGTCATGCGTGTGCTACATGTTACTTTATTAGGCAATAATACTTGCCAGGCACGAGTCAACTTAAGGTAATTCAGGGATAGGAAATTATATTGAGTTGCACAATACTTTTTATTTCAAAATTTTGATTTCACCTGGAATATCTTGATGATGCTCATATCGACAAGATTATGTTACTCATGATGTTTTATTCATAATTTATGAAGGTTACCCTGTTTGTTTTCATTATATCCTGATATTTTCAATTGAAATATGAGAAAAGAAACAATTTATTTAGGTTTGTATTTTTGGCATGTCTCTCTCTTTGATTAAAGAGCTTATTGAGTATCTTAAATCTATTATGAAATTTAGGCAAAGTTATACTCAAAATTATACTCTCTGCTCTTTACTAACATCAGTATAAACACTTAAAAGGACAAAAAGAGAATAGTGATCGTTCCTTGAAAGGCCTCTTTTTTGTTTTTCACTTGTACTTATTGTTGGGGTCCCTCTGCCATGGCTGGCTTCCATAATATTATTAGCCTTTTCCACCTGCTCCAATATATATTCTCTCTCTCTCTCAAAATCTCTGGATTAAGGAGTGTACAAGCAATCATTCTCATTCATGAAGAGGAAGCAACTCAAAAAACAGAATTAAAGAAAAGTCATCAACCTATAGTGGTTTAGGCAATGATTCTCATACCCACGCTTACATTTCATTCCATACTCTATCATATGAATCAAAAGTCACTCTACGTTTTCTTTAGTAACTTTTTATATCCTCTTTGAAAAATTCCGGCTGCCCCACCTGAAAAACTGATATTAAACTGAAAGAAAACAAGTAAATATTCTCGCTCATTGCTCAAATTTAATCGGAAAAACTGCTTTTCTGGATCCCCTTCCATGACCAAATGAAAACGATGATCTTTGAATTTTGTTACTACTTTCTTCATTACTGCTAATCCCTCTTTGATGTGTATTTTGTTGAATCATGGCTTGAACACTTAAGTAAAGTTGTCGATCGACTGCAGAATCCAACGAAAAAGATCTCCTGATTGGTTGAATGGAAAACTGATCATCTTTATTTTTTCCCCTCACATCAATACACTCATCCCCCATAATGGAAAGATGGTGTTGTTTTAGTGGATTTAACTTTCCAAGCTTCTGCTCCATTTTTGCCGGGGACTGACTTCTGAGCTGCACCTGAACTTCTCTTGAAACATCTCTTTCTTGTTGCCTATTAGGTAAAAGAGCTCCTTCCTCGTCTCCTCCCAATTCAATTACGACAAAATCTTCATCACCACCCATTAGGCTATCAGTATAAGGCTGCGAACCCTGAGGCGAAGAGCTTGGTGCAATAATCTGATCAATAGGATATCTATTAGTGCCTGAAATGCTTGTTCTGCAAAGTGGGCAATTAGCATTGCTTTGAAGCCATATATCAATACAATCAAGGTGAAATGAGTGGCTGCAATTAGGAAGAACTCTAAGCATATCATGTTCTTGAAACTCATTCAAACAAACTACACAGCCATAGATATTGGTGCTTCTCTTTTCACCTTCTCTTCTGTATTGAAATGTAGGGATTTCGCGAATTACAGATTCATCAAGCCCTCTATTCCACATTGCTGGAGATAGAGCTATAAATGAATCTTCATTTCTTCTAGCTCTCCAGATAGTAACCCACCTTAGCAAATTATGCCAATTAGAGCAACATTTGTTCACAAAAATATAGTAGCCAAATAGCAAGAAAGCTGTGACCATTATGCACAGTACAGCAATGGCTAGTATAGGAAAAGCATGGTCTGAAGTAGGTGATGAAGGTGTTTGATAGATAGTATTTGTCTGGGTTGTTGCCATAAATGATAGATAGGCTGTGGAAGTAGAGAGACAAAGAAGAGGAAGGGAAATTGCGTTATGGGTTTAGGGTTTTTTCCATAGAAAAGCTTGTACTTGTACACAAAATAAAGCAGGAGTGAGCCACAAAAGAGATTATTAGAAAGCTTAAGATAAGGTTTAATAATAACAATAAGTGGGGAAAAAAGGAGAGTTGAAAAAAGATAAGAGCGAAAGATTCACTTGATGAGTAGTAAACCATAATAATAATATGTAGTAATTGAATTGAATGAACGTGTAAACTTGTAACAAACGCAAGTATGTCTGCCAGTATATATACAAATTCAAAAGATTGGAGAGAAGGGTGTGGTCTACTTTCAAGCCATTAATGCTGCATGTGGGGGAGATCTTCAATTCTTCAGGGTTCACTATTTCTTTATCTTGCCTCGTGCTATTCTATTCTACTTTTTTTTTTTCTTAGCTGCAAGTAAACTTGTTCGTGAATTGGAAAACAGATAGGATTCCAAGTCTGATTTAGGTTACATTGTTTTGGATTACAAATGAATTGAATTATGTATCTAGAAAAAATACTTTTGCTAGTTGGGTGGGTGGTATTTTTTTTAATTAATTTTTCAAAAATAATTTTAAAATTTTTTAATATAAGACATTTGAATCAGACCAACAAGTTATATTATATGGATTGATTCTCATTTCCCACCAAGTTAAAATATATGAATTCTAGGACGTTAGTGTAGAATTTAAAAGTTTAAACTTTAATTCTTGTCTTTTTAAAATTTATAATATATTAAAATTTTTTTAAATATTCTTAATGTAATTATCTTTTTAAATACCAAATTAATCGGTGATTGATATTTTAAAATTTTATTACGAATATACCTATAAAAAGAATGAACGTTCTCTCTCTTTCTATGAAAAATGTCACATCACTCCAACTAGTAAACCCTTACATATATATTTATTTGAATTAAAGTTGGTTATAGAAAATAATATTTGAGGCTTTTTCTTGATTTAATTTCTTTAAAATTCCCTCACAAAAATCCAATGAAAAAGAAAACACAAAAAAATAATTTTTGTTTTTTAACTCGTTAACTGACTTCAACCTCTCACACACACCTGAGTAGCGATCTATGTAATTATTGGAATAATTCTTAGAACCCCCTTTTTATTTATATTTAAAAAATTAATTTTATGGTATTTTCGACTTTAGAACATATAATTTACTTATCTGATTCTATCAAATTAATCTTCCCGTAACTACTTCGCCAGTATGAAACGTTCCGTCATGAATTATCAATAACGATTTTTCTTTAGAGTTCGGGAGTATAATTTGGAATGATCATATGTCACCCATTGGCTCTTGGACACAAGACCATATATACAGGGAACATAATGTGCTATAATAGCTGCCTTCTTTGGTTTAAATTAATTAAATAAAATTGGACCCAACATTAAGCTCTTCATACACTTTCATTTTTTAAAAAAAAAAAAAAAAAGAAAAGAAAAGCAAGTGGCTTTCTTTCTGTCTCTTGTTCCTTGGGAAGTAGCATTTCCTTAAACTATTTCCCCCAGTAACCTTCCTCATCATATGAAATGAAAATATAATATATAAACTAATTAATAATATAAATAAAAAAAATTGAATGGCTTATGACGTGTATTTTTTCTTTTAGTTTTTGTCAAATGCTTTTGGCTTATTACTAACTAAAGAAAAAATTGAGAATTATATGAAATTTTGATCAAATCAATGTGTAAGTTTCCAAATATTAATATGGAATATATAGCTACTTGCAAATTAATATTTCTTGAATATTAATTACTTTATTCAATTTTTGTCAACTTATTATTAAAACTTCCAAAACACACATATATATACCATCTAGTGAATTATAGTGCAATTAATAATTAATATTTTGTGCCAAATTTGTTCAATAATTAATCTTCGAAAAGGAATGTATAAGCATTAAATTTTTCCTCTTAAAATTTTAACTTCCTTAATCAATTTTTTTGCAAAAAATTAATTTAAAAATATTTTTATTTTTTAAATTTTAAATCAAATAAAAATTTTATTTATTATACATTTAAATTATTTCTTAAATAAATTTTGATAAAATTATATTTAATTTTAATATTAATAATGAAATTAATTTATAAAGATATTATGATCATTTATATAGAATAGAATAATTATTCTATATTATGAACCAAATTATAGAATTGGAATAGTTATTCTATTCCTTGTGTATTATATTCATCGAACCAAATATAACCATAGACTTTTTTTATTATTATTATTTGTTTGCCTTGGAACACTTTGTAAATTGTAATTAATTTGGCAATATATATATATCCAAATTAATTTCAGGTGATTAACCATGGAGTTGGAGAGAAATTAATGGATGACGCAATGAGTGTTTTAAAGGAGTTGTTTAAGATGGCAGC
>CATKHJ010110157.1:0-14099 GCA_949750685.1 Vernicia montana | reverse complement strand
GCTTCAAGTAAAGCAATTAAGTACGATTTACTTTATTTTAGTAGAAATCATATATTCGAGAATAGTATGTTCCTATTCACATTTTGATCGAGTGTCGGCTAATGCTTCACACACTCATAATGATTCAAGCGAGATACTGATCAAGTCTCCCGGCTAGGACCACATTTCCCAATTAAGGCAGATACACTATCCCTATCCGTCGGGCCTTCTTTACCATGTGCACATGACTGATGTATATCCCATATCAAATGGAGATTTCTGCTTTAGATGATTTGTCACATTTTCACAATTGAAAGCATTAGGGATTCAAATGAACTATGGTACTCATTAAAGAGTAAAGGTTTTAATATACTATCTTTATATCGATGTAAAGTAGACCAAAGGTCTCAAGTGGATGTTTTAACATATTTGGGTTCATGAATAGATATCAATGGAACATAAGTTCAATCAAGTAATTAAATTAATACAATGAATGAATGGTTATACGATGGGATAACGCCCATAACATATTGATTATCATGTACTCATCTTAGGACTCCTTTGCTCCCAACTAGCACAAGCAGAAATGATGATCGTCCGGTTCTTCTTGTACTTTGTCTTTAGGTTCTACAAGAACCATTCCAATTAATCACAATTTAGATCATCATTTCCAACTTATCTATAGAACCAAGCCAGATTCTAATTCTCATACTTCTATATCTATACTTAACATACAATCACTATCAATCAACAAGACATCACATACCAGTACAATTAACAATTCAATAATCGATTTACATATTTTCACAATTGGGGTCGATTAGGATTTGGACCAATGTCCAATTCCTTTCAATCATAACTCACATTGGTCATAAACATATGCCCATATAGCATGCCAATGATTGAAATAGAAACATGATGAATTTGAACATGAATAAATGGTACGCCCAAGGGTACGGGCGTACCCTTGCTCGTATCAGAAGGAAAAACAGGCAGTAGGATTGATACACCCAGGGATACACCCATATCCCTGCCCGTATCAATTAGAAAACACATAGTATGAATCATATGTCCAGCAGTACAGGCATACCCTTGCCCGTATCACCATTCTGGGTAGGTTTTTCAAGAAAACCCCCAAATAGCTTGAAAAGAAAACACCCATTTCATACCCAAAGTTAAATTACTACTAAAACATGTCATATATACAAAGTTAAGCTCACTTTATCAACCAAAACTTAGAACAAATAAGGAATCTTAAAAAAAAACCATTTTTAATCAAACCCATTATCACCAAAATGAGAGAGTTTGAAACCCATTTTTGAAAAATCATTTTCACACACTCAATACACCTAGATCATGATTATAAATCATCATCTAGATGCATTTTCTCAAAGAAGATCCCTTTTTAGAAATCCATTTGGGTAACCCAAAAGAAAAGAAGAAGAAGAAAAGGAAACAAATCACAAACAAGTAAAGCATTGTTAAAATGAAAAAAAGACTTTGGAACTTAGGTTGTTACCTTTGAAGTTTTCCTTTTTGATGATGATTTGCTTCTAATCAAATGAAGACAAAAAAAAAGAAAGAAGAAGAAAGAAGAAAGAGAAAAGTTTTTGCTTCTTGATAGTTCTTGAGTGAAATGAGAAAAAGATGATAGCTAATTGATAATTAGCTAAAATGAAATGAGTGGCTATGATTTAGTCATGAATAATGAATGGCTAAAAGTGATTAGCTTCCAAGAGAAGCTTTGTTATTTACCTTTTTAATTTAAAAAAAAAAATCAAATGAAAATAGGATGATGTAAGTTGTCTAGGTTCATTGAACCTTAGAATAGCTAATATAAAAATGGTGATAGTGGAAAGTGGGCCACTTTTCACTAACCTCATTTCTAACATATAAAAGACAAATTTGAAGCTCAACTTTCCCACCAAATTGGGCACCATGGCCGGCCACCTTTAGGGATTGGCTAACCCATCACTTGTTCAATTGTCACACATATACATATTCATATACTTATAGAATTTAATCATAAATTTAACAATAAATTTCACCTGCAATAACATGGAATTTAACTTTCTAAACACATTTGCATTTAATCTAATCCTTCCTTATGGAAATTAAATTATTTAGGATCTAGGGTATTACAATATACCTCTAGTAGCTCTCGTATTTTCCCCAACAATCTTTGAGTCATTTAAGAAATAGAATTTCCTTATCTTTCTGGTGATGAAGAAAATGCTTTAGAATCTATTGATACTTTTAAAGAGATTTATGATGAGTTAGAGCACTCGAATGAGAGATCCATTTACTTGGCTGGTCATAGAATGGAGGGTGATACCCATTCCTGGTTTAAGGATCAAATTAAGCCTAGGTATCATATTATGTCATGGGAAAAGTGAGATTATTCTATAGTTTTATGAGCTTATAGAATTGCCTTGAGTTATGAGAGGCACTCAACCACCTAAATTGTAGTGTATTGGCCTAATAAACTAGTGCACCCAATTCTAGAAGGGGTTAGACCTCTTATGTTGCAAGCGATGCCACTGTTGATTTGGTTCAACAACAGGTGGAAAAATAAATCGAGGTTGACTCCTCTGGATTCTGTACTGGTGACTCGCCTTTGGAGATTTTCTTGGTGATTTCTCTAGTAGCCTATCTCCCTAGTGAGATGGCCTTACTTTAGGAATCCACGTATGTCGAGCACTAGTGAATCCTTGGTGGGCTTTTGTCTTTCCGCCTTTCCTCAGTAATCATTAGAGATTTGAGATCAACAACCATTGTATTAATTGTGGCCACTAGTGGAAACGGGTCCTCATCAATCAGCATGGTTTCCTTCTTCTCAGGAAATTTAAGAGTTCCCTTATTGATCATGTCTTGAATCACATTATGAAAACCCCTGCAAGTATTAGTAGAATGGTTCTAGGAATTATGGTACTTACAATAGTCTTTTCCCTTAGTCTCATCCCTAGTCAGTAGCTTGTGATCCACAAGCAATTTGATAAACTTCTCCTGCAATAAAAAGTCAAATATCTCCTCTGTCTAAGAGACATCAAAGGTATATTGTTGCTAATTACTGGAGGCTAGGGATTTCTTCCATGCCTCTGGAGTCTTCCTAATGATAGATGGGCAGATACAGGAGCCAGAACTAGACAAATCTGCTACAGCAATTTCAGGATTAGTGACTTCCTGAAAATATGTTCCCATAACATCTTTTTTCTGTGGTTTTCTTCCTATAACAATTTCTGATACTTTGTAACCTTAGCAGTCAATTCATAAAAATCCCTAAACTCCATACTTGGAAATTTTTTCCTCAACTCTATGTTAAGGCCTCTCTGGGCCATTTTCACGAACTTTATTTCAGAAAGGAAGATTTTGCAACGATTCCTCATTTTCTTGAAGCTAGCTATGAATTTGTTTGCAGTCTCCCCAATCCTTTTTGCTACTCTTGACAGTTCTACTATGCACACTTCAGGCTCAACCCTAAAGAATTAACTGTGGAATTGACACTCCAACTCCTACCAAGTTAGTATGGAATCCTTAGGCAGAGTAGTGTACTATGTGAATGCAGTATCGGTAAAAGAGTTAGGGAATAACCTAAGTTTGAAATTAGGGAAAGCCTCATGATTGGTTAATTCCTCACACTGGATGGTGAATATGGCAATGTGTTCTATAGAGGACTGCCCATCTTCTCTAGAGAATAACGTGAAGTCAGGGATTTTATATCCTCTGGGGTATAGATTTTCTCTTTCTATAATGGCAGGGTATGGCTTGTGAAATTTTGGACGACCTATCTGTCTAAGACCAAGTCCATAAAGCTCTTGCATAACATCCCTTACTGCTTCCATATCCATAGGAACTTGCTCCCTAGAAACTTATGGTGGAACAACCTATGGAATCCTATTGATTGCTGGTGCTAAATTCACTAGACATTCTCCATTGTAACCTGCATCATTTCCATAGACAGTAAGTTGATTGATATGGTTAGTATTAGCATACAATTATTGTTGAGGTAAGACCTGCCTTGGGTGGCCCTTAGGCACAACCTTTGGTTCCTCTCTCCTGTGAGGAGGTAAATAATGTTCCTCAGGGCGGTGAGAATCACCAGCCTCCTAGTGAGCAAAAGATTGCCCCTCGAGTTCTTGTGAGAGTTGCCTAGTAGGCTTGTGAGTTGTAGCCTGCCTAAGGTTTTGCGGTGGACTGAACATACTAGTTAACGCTTGATGTAGCACGACTTGATTTTTTACACATGCATCATACACTAGCCTAGCTTGCCTATTCATTTCATCCAAAATTGCTTGTAAATTATTAGCAGGGGAAATGAAATCAATAGGTGAAGTAACATTACCTAAATTTCCAATAACATGACCTATTGAAACTCCTAGATCTGGTAAATTGTCCTGGTTAACTGGCTGTGGAGAAGCCAACCCATGCTTGACTTGCTCCACAAGTTGTGGAACGAGTCCTTGCACTGTTGTTGCAATGTCATCCTGCGGTTCGGGGGAACCAGCAACAATGTCTTTTCCAGTAACACTTCTTGTCTTTGGTGCCATTAGAATGAATCCTACTAGGCGTGCCAAAATTATGTTGGCTATTAATTTTGTTGAGCGTGCCACGTGTGTTAAAGGTACACGAACCTTATGATTTTGCACCTGTTAGACTTCTCAGATAAGACATTGTGAATTCCCAAATTTTCTTACCACACTACGTTTGAGTTCTCAATGACAAATATGAACAGAGTAATGGAAACAATGATTGCTAGTGAAAATAAAGAATTTTATTAATAACACAGTAATTACAAGAGAGATTGAAAGTTATGAAGTTGAAGAGAAAATGATAAGTTTAACTTGTTGGGGTTGAAAAAAAGGCGTAGAGTTTGTTGGGTATTGGATTGGTTGGGGTTTCTACCGTTGTTACAATTTTGCTTTCATAATTTCATAAGAGAATAACTGCATCTACCAGTAGCCATCTTTCCACTTTCCTAGGGATTATTCAACTGCTAGGTAACTGCTGGTGGCTTTATTCTCTAAAATTAGACTTTATTCTCTAAAATTATCCATTAAGTTCTAGAATATCTAGAGTCTTCCTTGCAACTGTCATTTTTTATCTCAAATCACACTGATTCACAAGTATAATATTTAATCCACATGCACAATAAGCTTCCAACTTGGACTTGAGTTTAGTTCATTAATGAGTCTCTTAATAAATCTAACCCATTTTTCTTTTATGATGCAAATACTTTCTATTACAATTTTTCCTTCTTTTCAACTTTTTTTTTTTATAAAAAAAACAACAAAAATGAAAGAATTAAATTGACAAGGAAAGAAAAATTTTTAAAATAAATGAAATTATCCTTATAATAAAATGATTTCTTTTAATATTAAAAAGTTATAATCCATCAACCAACCAATGTATTTTTTGTTCAATGGTAATGGAATAACCTCTAAAGCCAAGCCAAAAAATATCAAATTTGAATTTGTAAATAAATTTTCATATTTAAATTAACTATGAAATTTATTTAAATATATTAGTTTGTATTTAAAATTTATTAATTTTAATAGTTTGTACTTTATATTAAATTTATTCATTTTAGTAAAATTTGATTTAAATTTTATAAAATTAAATATAAAATTTTAAATAAATTTTCATTTATATCAAATATAAAAATATAGAATTAAAAAAAAAAATACAGAGAGTATTGTGCTCAATAACATACTACCAGTTATTGGCGCGAAAATTGCACCGAACTCGTTGCGCTCAGTTTAGGTCTCCCCGCCAAACACCCACTCTCTGTCACTATAGTCTCTAATTCTACAAGACAATGGCGAGTTTGTGTGTTGAGATAGAAGAAATCAAATCCCTAATTTATTCAAACTCTAAAGCAAACAAATCACTCGCTTACTCTACTCTCCTCCTCCAACAACAATCAAACAACAATCCTTCTTCAATACAAACCCTAGCCAACAATACTTCTCATACTCTCATCTCTACGATTGCCATTGATATCTTAAATCATGACGAAGAAATGTATGTCTCAAAAATTTAATTTTATTGAATCTTTAATTTTATGTAAATTGGTACTGTTTTTGATTTTTTGGATTTCAGTGCTGCACAGGCTTTGAAGTGTTTGGGATTTATGATCTATCATCCTTCTATTGTTGCCACAATTCCAGGTATTGAAGTTTATTGTTGCCACCATTTTGGCTGGGGAACTGCAATTATGTAACTTGATCCCAACAAAAGAATGCAGAAAGATTTACAATTGCTTGTACTTGATGAATCCCGTCCTTCGATGTTTGAGTTTTCAGTATTCAGTACCAGGATTGAACTATAATTGTGCTTTTTGCCTTAATTTGTGCTGTACATGTTATTTGCAGAGATAAAGTACTACACTTTTCACGTTTTCTTTCATTGTTGTTGTAGATGATGATGCTAACATGATCTTGGAGGCATTAGCTAAAGTCATCATAACGACAAAAATAAAGGTAAATATTGCTTGACTTAATTATAGTAATTTTTCAATATAAGCTGCTGCTTATCTATAATTTAACATGTCAACCTCTTTATTGCAGTCGGTTTGTAA
Organism: Vernicia montana; assembly: GCA_949750685.1. Lineage (NCBI taxonomy): Eukaryota > Viridiplantae > Streptophyta > Magnoliopsida > Malpighiales > Euphorbiaceae > Vernicia > Vernicia montana. The sequence goes on along the minus strand of CATKHJ010110157.1, from coordinate 7,543 downwards.
TTTAGGTGCATGGTGTATATCCATGCAACAATTCGATGTATCATTTCTATCTAATCACTTCCATTCTGTTCTGCGGGCAGTTGTTCATGCCCTGGACAATCCTTTTGGTTCCTTGTCTACGACATTTGAGGCTATACAGGTAGAATTACTGCTTAATTTCTAATCAACAGTGCTCCCGAAAGATTGGGTGGTTGTTTTGATACATTGGAATATATTTTAAGTCAATAGGAAGTTGCTTTGCATTTTTTTTTCCCAATAGCGTATTTGGGTATGTAGATGGATCTATGAAGCATGTGTACTCCTTGAGAATGTGTAAATACTTTCTTTTATTGCAAAAGCTTTCAGACTGATGTTGTTTCTCAACTATGTGCCTAGGACTTCTCAAGGGGAAAATAAATTGATCGATAGAGCGATTCATAATGTTGGCCTTTGTTATTTTTTATTTTCAAGTGAGCTTATACTATATTTTGTATGGAAAGAAGAAAAGAGTATTTATCTTGAATGGTCTAAGCATTTTCTATATGCTTAATTGCCTGTGTTAAACTCTTGAAAGAGAGACTCTTATGTTACGCAAGAGCTTGATACTATAATTTGTTAAGTGTGAATCTTTTTGTTAAAATATTAACATTATTTAACATAATCTACTTCATAGTTTCCTGTAGCTAAATGTAGAATGAGCATGAACCAATGCATGTATTTTCCTTTTCATTTATCTAAAAAAGAAAAGATGAATGTGTGCATACAAGCAGTCGTAACTCAGAATCTGTTATTGACAGTTATACAACCAATTCTTCATTGATTACCAAACTTGATGTCTCTGTGGTGTCCATACATTGCTTTACATTAGGATGAATCCCCAGAGAGGTTGTATTTTAAGCATGGATGTTATATTTTATTATATACTAAAATGGGTTTCTTTCCAGTTTTACCCTTGCAATACAATGAGTGAAATCATTTTCAATTTTTGATTGTAAAGGTATAAATGGTACAAGCAGTGAAAAGGTAAGAAATAAAAAAGAACATGATGTGGCTATAAGACAAACTGCCACCTTAATGCATGTAGAGTCCCATGTCATATCTATTCTTGAGAACTCATAAAATTTTAGGTTTGAGCCATATTGCAACTACACACGACAACAAATTTTAACATATAACTCTTTTGATATCACTGTAACAGGTTGTAATGAAGTTATCAGCTCAGCTGACTGAGAAGATGAGAGAATCTTCACACATATGGTCTCCTCTAATATATAGAAGACTTCTCAGCATTGATAAAAGAGAAAGGGATATGTCAGAAAGGTGTCTATTGAAGATTAGATCTGCAATGTTTCCTCCTTCTGCAGCTCTCTCGAAGGTGTGAAAATCTAGTGCTTTTGTCCCTACTTTTTATTATGATTAAGGTAAAAAACACTATCAAGTATATTAATGAACACCACTTTTTGTTTTTTTAGAGAAACTTTTTTGTACTCTATTGCTTGCAGACCTTCTTTTATGACTTGTGTGTCCAAGACTTCAATATAGGCTTCAAGGGATAAGGCTTGCATGTTAAATAATGGGCAATATTGCATAGAATTCTGTAATCTTAGGTTTTCAACAATATCTTCATCTTTATTTGACAGGCACTTGTCAAAGATTTGAAACAGAAATTGCTCACTGAGATGAAGGATCTTCTGAACCAGGGTATGAAAGTTCAAACATTGCAAGCATGGGGATGGTTTATCCGCTTACTGGGATCTCATGCTTTGAAGAATAGGCATTTAATTAATGACATGCTCAAAATTCCTGAGCAGACATTTTCTGATCACAGCCCACAAGTCCAGATTGCTTCACTGGTAAATACCTGTTGAATTGATTCATTTTATTTCTATAAAACCAGATAGTGACTTTTTCTCTCTCAATAACTCTTATACTGTAAGTTTGCACTTTGGAATCCTTAACAACTGATGATTGGGGATTCTAAGAATTCTTCCTATTTAGGCTGTGCCATTCATTCAGTGTTCTTTCAAAAAGGTTCATTAGCGTGTCATGGTTAATATGTGAAAATGCTAAACCAGATCCATATGGAAATTACAGTGTTTATTATAAGAAAGATACCAACTATTGGGTGGATTTGGTTCTAACATGAAGCCTCAAAGCGATTACCAGTCCCTTTTCCTGGCTTGTTTAGTTTCCAGAGTGGTGTGAATCTAGAATCAATTTGAATGTCCATAAGCCTGGGATACTAAAATTTGCCCCAGAAGTAGGTAAGGTCAGCCTTTATCTGCATTGTGTTTCTAGGGACCAAAGCACACCCTAATTGCTTGTTAGGGATCATACAGGTTCTTTTTTCTCTTATTCCATTTGCTCTTTTATGAGTTCTATGTAATTTCTTTTAGTATCATGTTCATGTGCCTTAATTGACAGGTTGAATGGGAAGGTCTTGTTGATGCTCTTATTCACCCTCCAACGGTAACTTGTGAGGCTAATGTAGTTGTTGAGAATGGTATTCAACAATTGCAAGCATCTAGTGAGAATGGTTGTCAAGTCCAAGCAAATGCATTTTCAAAAAGCATAAAGCTCTTGATGACACCTCTAATTGGCATAATCTCAAGCAAATGTGATATATCTGTTCACTTATCCTGCTTGAACACTTGGTATTATCTGCTATATAAACTCGATCTCGCTGTCAACCATCCATTGGTGATTGAAGTGGTGTTGGATCCTGTCTTTGAAGCAGTTTTTGGAATGGGGCCTGATACTAAGACTTCCTGGTTATGGAGTCAATGTCTAGATCTGCTTGATGATTTTATAACAGCAAAATGTAGAAAACTGGACTATGAATCAAGTAGTCAGGTTGGCCACGATTCATCAGCTAGAACCTCTATGCTAGGACCTTTAAAATCTGGCAAATGCTTGTTAAAACAACATGCTGTTAAATGGTTTCCATGGAATGTTAATCAGTTGGACTTCTTTATAAAGATGATTAATATTATCCTTAGCCATGCATCAGTTGCAACAACCACCCCTAAAAAAAGTAGTTCAGCATGTGATGCTGCCTTGAGGATATTTAGATCTCTTTTAAAAGGGGTCCAAATAGAGTTAAAGAGTTCATCCATAACTTATGCTGATATTGTGCTATGTCTGAGCACAATATTGAGGTTCATAAAGGAGATGTGTGAAAACATAAATTCAGGTGGCAGTGGCAATAATAAATTGCAGTGTACATCTGTCCAGTTTCTACAGGCTGTCATTGATGAGTTAGAACCTTCTATTTTGGGATCCCCTCTTTATAAAGTGGCTCTAGACCTCAGATACATTGAGAATCTGCAATCAGTTAATGATAAATATGAAATTTTTTTGGGTCTCAGCTGTATTGCCTACATGGATATGGTTTCACCATGGGCTTATCTTATTATTCTGTACATCTGCGTCGTGATCCAGTCAACTTCTGATACACTCGGAACAGAGTTAGTGCTGCAGGAACTGCACAAGTTTTTCAAATTGATGCTGTTTTCATATGATCCCTTGGAAAATCTCCGAGTTGCAGTTGGTTTATTGTACAAGTATTTGGGCTATGATAGGAACGAACTTGTGTGGATAGCAATAGCTGAAGCTCTGAAAGACTGCATTTGTGGTGTAAAGGATTTTTCCAGCAATTATTATCTTGGCATATACCATCTTTTATCCTATCCATTTGTTGCATGGTCTTCTTTCCAGCAAATACAGATCCCTGAGGAAGTCAGTGGATCCTTGGGAGTGTCTCATGTTTCAGCACAAAGAAACCTTGAGCTTGAACATGTAATTGAAGTTTGGAAATCAGTTTATGGTGCTCTTTGTGCCTCAAACTGTTCCGCAACAAAAAGTATCTCTCACAATCTGTGCTCAATGTTAAATTGGTGCGTTGATGAAAATATGAGAATGATTGGTGTGGGCACTGAACTAGATTTAAGTTGTACAGATCTTGATCTTGATATTGGTCTCCTTTCTTTATCTGGCAATGCTGTGGCGTGTATACTGAGAGTGGTTTCAGCAGATAGTTCAGATGGAAACAAAAATAATCATGCGGATCCTCAAATATTCAGTGACTTCAAAAGTGCTCTGGGATTTGCTTCCAGGTAAGTGGACCATTGCACTTTAAGGTTACATTTGGTTCACTTTGGAAATAGGAACGGAATGCAATTACTAAAATAGAACTCCATTTCTTTTGTTTTGTTCACATGAATTTTATGATATTTTTATATTTGAATACTTTGAATTTTCATAGAAGTGGCATGTACTTTCGAGTATAATTTTTTAAAATCAACATCAAATTTCATTTAGTTTTTTTTAGAATACACTTGGAATAATATTCTTTGGATCTAGACATCCATTTCCAAGACAAATCAAACATGCCCTAAAAACGTAATGAAAACCCTTATGGAACCATGGCATGGTTGCAAGGGCTCATCTGACTGGAGGTGTTGGTAGGCTAGGTGCCAGGTTCAGATCCTCTGATATCCTTTTAAGGAGTACCCTTGTGACTGACTAAACTTTGTCTTGGAAAGGTTTATGAGAGAGAAATCATTAAATAAAAGAATCAAAAAGTGGCTGCATTTTTTTTAATTGACTTCTCAATATTTATTATAGTTGATCTATGTATCTCAATCTAGAATGAGAACCAAAAGCCAAGCGTATAGGTTTATCCCAGCATTTCTTTTAGGGGAAAGTACAAAAAAGTATCTTGTGGTTTGATCATTTAGGTCTGTGGTTTTTTTTTACAAAGAGGATCATGTAGTTTGATTTGTTAACACTTTAGAGTCCACAGCCTTAACACCGTTGATCAACACTGACGTGGCATAACCAACGCTGACGTGGTGCATGTAGGCCCCACTTCTTAATTTTTTTAGATAGCCATGTGGATAAAAAGTGGGACTCACAAGTGTCACATCAACGTTGACTAACGGTGTTAGTGACATAGACTCCAAACTGCTAACGGAACAAACCACATGACCCTCTTTGTCAAAAAAAAAAAACCATAGACCCATAAGTGTAAAAGGATCAAACCACATAGTACTTTTTTGTACTTTCCCCTTTCTTTTATTTCCTCAAATTTTTTTTCAGAAACATTAACAGCCTGCAAACTTCTTAGAAACTGGTGCAATTATCTTGATTGAAATATCTTAGCCTGTCATTTCAAATGTGATGTGGTGTTTGGGACATGAAATTGAAAAATAATTCAGGTCAACCCATTTGCATTTTAAGATGGAACAGCTCCTCTGAAGTGGAATCTTCTCCACAATGGCAAGACAGATTAGGAATGAACTTTGTCAATACAATTGCCAAGACCTCAATCAAGTAATATTGTAAAACATAGTCCCCAATGAGTGAAATCAAGTGGAGTATGCTTAACTGTGAAACTAATATTTCATGAATGAAATATTCATTTTCTTGGAGCTGCCTTCCTTCAACTGCAGCCGCTTATGTTTGATATGACATTATTGCAGATTCTTGAAGTTGTCATGGCCAAAAATACGAACAGAATCATCCACTGGTCTTCCTATAACTTCAAGGTTAGCCTATGTAGGTATTTTCTCCATTCTCACTGTTAGGTTGTTCTCTGTATGATCTGATGATGTTCTGTCTCTCATAGGGTACTTTCTGCTTTGGCACATTTCATGAGTTGCCTTCGTTTGAAGGAAACTATTCTTTCAGTTATCGAGGTATGCATCTCTTTGCCCTAGTCATTCATTGTTTGACAAATTCCTTGCATAAATTTTTATTTCTAGATCATTTGTCTTTTCTAATGAAATCAATTACATAAAAGCTGTTATTAGTAGCAGTCTGCATTCAGGTGGTCACTAGAATAAGCATGTGTCCAGTTCTTTTATAGTTTTTGAAGAAGCAGAAAGCTCACATGAGAAAAAGTAGTTCTGAAAGAGAAAATAAATGAAGGTGGCGATGAGCCTATCATTAAAAATAGAGTGAGTTACCTTTGAGAGAAACGATTCATGCTCCCTCCCATTCACATAGAGGTGTGACACCCACTTCCATCTCTTCATCTGTTGAAGTTCCACTTAATTTCTACTCTTGAAAGGTCCACTTCATTTGTTGAAGTTCAAAAGTGAAATAAAAAAAATAGCCATTTTCATTTGAAAGAATTCATTCCCAATTAAAATCCAGATTTCTTCGTTGTTGAACTGGTGTTTAGTCGTCTGTTTATGTTTTACTGCAGATAATAACTTCTCCACTACTTTTGTGGCTTTCACTTGGAATACATGATGGAAGTTCCAGTGATCAACTTGAACATCTGTGGGCTGAAATCCTTGATTGTTTGAGTAGAAGTCAGCCTCCAATTATCTTTGATTCCTCTTTCCTCAAACTTCAGGCACCCCTCTTAGAAAAAACTCTCGATCATCCAGATACCATTATTTCAGAGCTTACCATCACCTTTTGGAATTCAACATATGGCGAGCAGATAAAGTTAGATTACCCTGAGAGCTTACTTGATATTTTAGATAAGCTGTCCAGAAATAAAAGAATCAACCTCCACAAGAAAAGTCTGCCATTTCTAGTAAAATGTAATTCTATACCAGAATTGAATGCTCAAAGATACAAGGTGACTGCAACCCATAACAGGAGCTCAAAAAGAGTAGAATTTGTGGAGGATACAATAAATGGATTTGAGCAAAAAGATAAGCAGTGTTCAAGTTCAAAAAGAAAAAGATTGGAACTGACCGAGCACCAGAAGGAAGTAAGACGTGCACAACAAGGAAGGGAGATGGATTGTAATGGCCATGGTCCAGGGATCCGAACATATACTAATGTTGATTTTTCGCAAGGAAATGAGGATTCACAAGATAGCCAGGAGATTCGGAACCCAGAATCAATCCTGGAGATGTTGAGAAGAGTTGCATAACTGTTTTCTATTTATATTGTTTGGTTGGGTAGAGTACTCAGCAAAATGGAAGGTAACCCTTGCAAAGTTGTTTATATATTTGTATGATAATTTCATGTACAAATTATAAAACTATAGTGATAATCTTAACAGCACAAATTACCCCAAAGAACTTAGCCATGTGTATGCATATGCATTGGCAATTGTTTTTTTTTTTTTTTTCAATTGGCAAAGGTAACAAATACAATTAGATTTCACAACACAATCAGACTCTAGCTAGCAGATGCATCTATTAACCATCTTGTTATTATTATTATTGTTATGGGTACATAATTACAGGTCAAAAATCAAATTATAGGATTATACAAATTATGGGTACTCCAGCCAAGTCCAAAAGGACAGGTGCTCCATGGCTTAAAGGTCATTGCAGGGAATCACCAGGACTAATTATCAGTCTTGACCCTATCAGAATTGATTCTTCAGACTGGTATTACTATATGGGGAATTATTAAAAATATTTTGATTTTTTTTTTTTTTTTTTTTGTTATTTGGTTTAATATATAAATAAAATTACAATTTAAAATTTGAAGATAAATATATAACTATTAGAAAAAGAAATATGTTAGACATGTTAATTATCAAATCCACGGATGCTTAATGTTTACCATATGAATAACTGGAACTTTGCAC
>CATKHJ010110140.1:0-26392 GCA_949750685.1 Vernicia montana | reverse complement strand
CACGACTCGTTTAAGCAGTGTCATAAACGGGTCAACCCGTTTATCGACACGGACCTGCTAAACCTCAACCCTAACACGAAAATTTTTCGTGTTTGGCGAATCGGGTTGGCGTGTCATGACCCTTTTTGACACCCCTAACATTATTCAATTTCATTAAATGTGTTGTTAATTCAATATCAATGTGTGTGTGTGTATATATATATATATATTGCAACTACTAATTTAAAAATGAAAATTTATAATTAATAAAAATTAAATTTTACTTATACATTATTGAATTTCCTTAAATGTGTTGCTAATTCAATATCAAAATGTGTGTTTATATATATATATTCGGTTCTTCGATTCGGAATGGTTCGGTACGGATCTTGGTATGAATAATTATTAATCTCCAGAATCGTATAAGAAAAAAAATTGGGATGGTTCGGTTCGGAGAAAGTCAAACGATCAACGGACATTTTTCAATTCTAAATATTTTCGATTCGAATTTTCAGTATGGCTCGATATTTCCGAGTCCCGTGATCAGCCCTATTGAAAATGTTCCAAAGAGATCGGTAAAATAACACCTCTCTTATACTTGCTACACAAAACCTGAACCCATAAAGTATTTTTCTTCGCTATTAATTCCCATCTAAGCTTCATAAGTAGAGTCTCGTTATTTTGGTCTGCTTGCCTGAGCCCAAGACCACCATTACACTTAAGCTAACACATCCTATCTCATATGACAAGAAGCATGTTTAAACTATAAGAATTTATTATTTAAACTTATAAAAATTTTATATTTTTAAATTTTATTATTAAATATGAAAAAAATATATAAAAATAATAAATTATGATAGTAGTTAGTGGTGATTGTCGGTGACCGATAATGATTATTGATAGTCAATAATTGGTATATTAATAAACGTGCATTTATATATTTTACTTTTATTATAAACTATAAAGAGTTTTTCATAATTTGAAAAATTACTTTTTTTTAGTAAGATAAAGCCATTTTTAAACTTTAGTTTTCTGTTTGATAGAATTAAATAATTAATTTTTGAAAACATAAATTATGACTAGCATATTCAACAAAACTGTAAGAATTAAATAACAATTCACCCTTAAAATTATATAAATATTAATAGTTGATTAAACTACTTAACTATTTAAGTTTGAATTCGACTCGATTATAACTGAATTAATTTCAAATATTTTAGAATCGAATACATAGTAACTTATCTCATTTACATTTTATACTTAGAGCTAATTTGCCTTTAAAAAATAAAAACTAACTCGAAGTTTAGTTTTAAGGAGATTTGGAAGAGTGATTTGAACTATAAAGTTTAGTGATTAAACTCCCAATTATGAATTTAAAATATTTAATAAATATAGAGTTTCGAATAACATTTAAAAATTTAACAATTATTAATTCAAAATTTTAATTAAAATATAAAGTATTGAAATTTTAATGGTTAATGTTTAGCCCTTTAATCAATAGCACCCGACCTTTAACATTTAATTAATGATTAGTTATTAAATTTTAAATTATTAGAAATTACAATTTCAACTCGTACTTAACTCATTAGAGAATAATTAATTTAACTAAATATTATGTTTATATGTTGATGTTTAGGCTTTCCACTTAATGATATTTCATGTTAAATAAAAAACAAATTATTTTGTAAATTTCCTTAAAAAAGAAAAAAGAAAATGATTTACCTAAAATTTAAAGTTCCAACTGGGCTTCAATTTGGACAAAGTTTGAATTTTATTTAGGTTTTAGCCCAGCCCAGCCCATCCAAGAAAGAGAAAATTTTGATAATTCACTACCGCCAAATCCCACAAACCAGCCCGCGCGTGTTTTTTAATTATTCAAAAAAAATAAAAACGACTTCACAACTAATTACTATCCACGTCATCGATCCTCTATACCCCAATCTTATACCGTCCATTCAAATTTAATCAACGATCCAAAACACCTCTTTATACTATCACAAGGATCAATACCGAAACCCACTTCTCAACTCTCTCTCTCTCTATAAGTATCCAAAAACTCATATCTGCAAATTCACAGAAATCAAATTCGTCTAATTTTCTCAGATTTGTGTTAATTTCGATCGATTAGAAGATGTCTGGCCGTGGAAAGGGAGGTAAGGGGCTGGGGAAGGGCGGAGCAAAGCGGCACAGGAAGGTTCTCCGGGATAACATTCAGGGAATCACCAAGCCAGCGATTCGCCGATTGGCTCGCAGAGGTGGCGTTAAGAGAATCAGCGGGCTGATCTATGAGGAGACTCGTGGAGTACTCAAGATCTTCTTGGAGAATGTGATTCGTGATGCTGTGACATATACTGAGCACGCTAGAAGAAAGACGGTGACTGCCATGGATGTTGTGTATGCTTTGAAGAGGCAAGGAAGGACTCTTTATGGTTTTGGTGGTTAAGGTTTTTTAGGTATTGGGAGTAGCTATGAAGAAGTCTTGCTGTCAAGAATATTGTAACGGTGGTTGTGGCGGCGGCGATGGTGTTTAGGGTTAGGGTACTTTTTTCTAATATTAAATTTAAAATGGTGATTTGTGTAATTAGTTTAGGGATTTTGAGTTAATTGTAGGATTGCAATTTTTAATGAAATTTGGTTTAATGTTATTATTGGATGAATTAGATTCAGTTTTATTTTTGATCTAAATTAATTGATTAATTAATAACAAAATATAAATACAAGAAAATTCAATAATTTATCTTGAAACTGGAGAAAAATAGAAAAATATTTTTGGATGTTTGGCTGCTAAAAGAAAAAAACAGATTCTAACTTCTTTAGGGTAGAAATCAGTCTCATAGTAGAATTGACCATTTCTTATTGTTGAGTTACCTTTCTGCAAAAACCATTTAGAATTATTTTATGTGGACAAATTTGAGAATTACACTTTTTACAATTATATCTTCTTTTCGTTTTAAATCTATTTTAATTTGAAAACTTCATTGTATTTTCATCATAAGTCACGTGATTAAACAATAAATGTAAATTTATTAAAAATAAAATATAATAATAATAATAATAATGTATATCATTTATTTTTTTTACTTATAATTATATGACATTAAAGACAATTGATTTAGAATTGAATCTTCTTTTCTAATATAAAAATAATAATAATAATAATAAATAATTTGTAAAAAAAAAATGTAGGTGAAATTAGTAACTTTTATTAATATATATTTTATGTGTAATACTAAAAATATTAATAGAATAAGAGCCATTGAGTACATACATTAATACTTCTTCTATATAGGAGAAAATTAATTAAAGTTCAAGAATTGCAAAATTTTCTTTTTAGCTTTACTTTTTATATACTTATCCACAGGATGAACAATTCAAGAAAGAAAATATTTTATCCGTACTAAATTGATAGAAAATTTTATTTTAATGGGCATTTTAAATTATAAGTATATTTTCATTTTAGAAGAGTAGTTTATATAATATTTTACTAAAATATCCTTATTTATTTAATATTGATATTAATAAATTCATTATTTAAATTAGCTGTATTTATATTTTCAAAAATATATTAATATTCATTAATACAATAGTTGAGTTTCAAGAAATTAATCTCATAATTTCTAAGCTTCAATCAAGTTTTTTCCCCCCTTACTTATCTCTGCTAAGAAACAATATGAAAAAATAACATTATTCTACAAAAATGTTTTAAAGAATGAAAAATTTATTCCATAATTTATTCTTGTTAAATTATTGTAAGGGTACTTTTTGAAAAAAAAAATTAAAATTAATGATTTTAACTAAATTAATTTTTATTTTTTAATTCATGTGAAAAGTTAGTTGTGCCTATCAATTTGGGATGGAGGGAGTATAGTTTTGTTATTAGAACTATTAGAAACAGAGACAGAAATAGAATGATTTTATATATTGATTGTATATATTACAAGAGAACATGTATGGTATTTATAGAGCTCTAATGGCATTAATGAAGGCTTTATTGAAGGCTGCACATGGAGGTGATGTTAGAAGTCCACATATTAGGTGCAAAGATGGTGACGGTGGGTGAGATTGTTTGACTATTGTTATTTACATTTATATTTTCACATTAATACCCCCCTCAAACTTAAGGTGGTATAGTTGATGCCATCTTGAGTTTGCTAAGAAGATCTTGAAAACGAGTGTGAAGATGTGTTTTCGTGAAGATATCAACTGTTTGATTAGCAGAGGAGACAGAATGCAATATTATTGTGCCTTGAGTGACATGGTGGCGAACAAAGTGGCAGTCGATCTCAATGTATTTTGTTCGTTCATGAAAAACATCATTGTGAGAGATTTGTATTGCACTTCTATTATCAAAGTGGAGTGTAGTTGCAGAAGAGTGTGTGATACCCATATCAGTGAATAACCATCGTAACCAAAGTAATTCAGATGTCGCATCAGCAAGAGCACGATACTCAGATTCTGTGCTAGATCGAGCAACAACAGTTTGCTTTTTGCTCTGCCAAGAAATAAGAGAATCACCCAAGAAAAAACAATAACCTGTAGTAGAACAACGATCCGTTGGATCACCAGCCTAGTTAGCATCAGAGTATCCAGATAACATCAAATAATAGTTAGCAGAGAAGTGTAAACCATGAAAAAGAGTTCCTTTAATGTATCGTAGAATTCGAATCACTGCAGCATAATGAGATGAGCGAGGAGCAGTCATGAATTGACTGACCAAATGAACATCATAAGAGATGTCAGTCCTAGTGACAGTGAGATAAACCAAACTCCCAACTAGTTGGTGATACAAAGTAGGATTGTCAATAGGAGTGCCATCTAGAGGAGTGAGTTTGCAATTCAGCTCCAAAGGAGTTGATACCATTTTACTGTCAGTAAGACCTGCTCGAGAAAGTAGATCAGAGGCATACTTTGCTTGAGATAGATAATAGCCTTGAAAATTATGAGAAACTTCAAGACCCAAAAAATAACTAAGAAAACCAAGATCCTTCATTTCAAAATGTTGATGGAGATAACGTTGCACTTATGAAATGTCAGATGTGTCACTACTTGTTATGATCATATCATTAACATAAAGTAACAGTATGACATTGCCATGGTTAGTGTGATGAATAAATAGTGCGGAATCATATTTACTAAAGACAAAGCCAAATTGAGTAAGGGTTGAACTGAATTTGGCAAACCATGCCCGAGGAGCTTGTTTCAATCCATACAGAGCTCGCCGAAGCTTGCAAACTTTATGAGTAGAATATCTAGGAGGAGGTTTCATATAAACTTTTTCAAACAAATCACCATTAAAAAAGGCATTTTTGACATCCATCTGAAAAAGTTTCCATTTTCGAACAGTAGCAATGGCTAATAGACTGCGAACAGATGTTAGTCTGGCAACTTGAGTAAATATTTCTTCATAGTCTATTCCATATTCTTGATTATACCCCTTGGCTACTAAACGAGCTTTATAACGTTCAACATAACCGTCAGAATGGGTCTTGATTTTATAAATTCATTTACAGACAATAGGTGTCTTTGCTAGAGGAAGATCAACGAGATCCCAAGTATGAGTTTGCTCCAAGGCTTAGATTTCTTCAGTCATAGCTTTCTTGCAAAGAGGGTCAGTACTTGCCTCACGATAAGAGTGAGGCTCATGTAGGGTGGCAATAACAGAATAACAGTGATAATCTCTAAGGTAACTAGGAGTTTCTCTTACCTGAATGGATTGATGAGGAATAAGTGCAGGTTTAGGATCAACAGTGGTAGCAAGTTCAGGAGGGGCAGGTGGACATGTATTAGTTGAGAGAGTATCATAATCAACGACATCAAAACGAGGAAATAACTCAATAGAGGAATCTGTAAAAAAAGAAGGAGTCAGTAATAACAAAATTGTGAAACTTAGAAAAAGTGGAGAACATTGTGGTTTCTCAAAAAGTAACGTGACGAGAAATGCGTAATTTATTAGAAATAAGATCCCAACAACGATATTTCTTGTGTTCAATCCCATAACCCGTAAAATAACATAAACGAGCACGAGATTCCAATTTTGTATGTTCATGGGGTTGCAGAAGAACAAAACAGGCACAACCAAAAGGTTTATGCATTTTATAATCAGGAATTTTACCATACAGTTTTTCAAAGGGAGATACATTTTGGAGAACTAAAGTGGAGACCCGATTAATGTTATAAACAGTAGTGAGAGCTGCTTCTCCCCCAAAAAATTTTCGGGCATGAGGCAGAGATGAGAAGTACAAGAACAAAGTTTAAAATGTGACGATACTTTCGTTCAGCGTGGCCATTTTGTTGAGAAGTATGAGGACAAGAACGTTGAATGACCGTGCCCTGTTGAGTTAGATAATGAAATAAAGAAGAATCTTTATATTCCATAGCATTGTCTGTTCGAAAAGTTTTAATGGCACTGGAAAACTGAGTTTTGATCATATTTGCAAATGTAATATAGATTTGAGGTAACTCATATCGATTTTTCAAAAAATAAATCCAAGTAAACCAAGAATAATCATCAATAAATAAGACAAAATAACGGTAATCATTTATAGTAGAGATAGGGGAAGGTCCCCAAATATCATAATGAATTAAACTCAACGGAGTATCAGAAATAGAATTATTATTATTAAATGATAATGCAGGTTGTTTGGCAAGTTGACAATCGAGACACTTAAAAGACTCAAATTTCATAGATCCTAACAATCCACGAGAAATTAAAGACTGAAGTTTACTAGCGGATGCATGACCAAGGCAAAGATGCCATTGGTGACTGGAAAAAGCGATAGTAGTAGTAGCAGACACAAGTCATTGTGGAAGATGAAGAGATACAAGCTCAAACAACCGACCCACTCTGCGACCCGTCCCAAGAATCAGTTCCATTTATGGATCCTGTACCTGACAACCAGAAGGAGAAAAAAATAACATTTAGTCCTTGTTCACATAACTGACCAACAAAGACAAGATTAAGTGATAGGTTAGGAATACAGTAGGTGTCAGAGAGGCTAAGATTGGGGGTAGATGTATGACCAATATGAGTGATGTGCATCTTATCTCCATTTGTTGTGTGTATGGATGGTAAGGAAAAGACAGGTTTGGTGAAAGATAAGAGATTAAGATCAGTGGTCATATAGTTACAACATGCAAAGTCGAAAACCCAATGAGAATTACCTAAAGTGACAGACATAGCGGTAGATTAATTAGAAGAGATAACATGTTTGAGTAAAGTCTCAAGATTACCCATAGTGATGGCAGAGGACTCTTCTGTGGCAGCGGCAGTAATGGAGGTGGATCCATATTTGGAGAAATTTTTGGATTTAGAAAATCCATTCTTTGGTCATGGTGAACGAGTTGGACAATGCTCAAGAATGTGACCATGACCATGATAATATCTGCATTCTACAGTTGGGCAGTTAGCAAAACTATGATCAGGTTGATTACAGTTCTTACATAGTTGACTGCCAGATCTCGAATTTGAGGACCGAGAAGTTGCAAGGGCTAATTCAGAAGTTGGTTGTTTTCCCAGACCAAGTCGAGTCTCCTCAAAGATAATTTATTGGATAGTTGTATCCAATATGGGAAGAGGATGCCAATGTAACAGAGAGGTGCGGACAGCTTCATAATCGGGTCGAAGAGCCATAAGAACTTGAATCAGATGAAGATGGTCTTCACTGATCTTGACTTAGGATAACTAATTCCAGATTGGTTAAACTTGAGCAAGAAAGTCATTTACAGTCTGACCAGATTCTTGTTTGAGATTGTGGAGAGTGGTCCACAGTTGAAAATAGTGTGCAAGACTAGTAGTTTGATACCAGTTGGCTAAGAAATCCCAAATGGCTTTTGCAGTGTCATATTGAGCAAACTGAATGTGAATGGCAGGAACAGATGTATTATGGAACCATGTGATGATCTGATGATTTTTGTTATCCAATCTTCGAGGCGATCGACAAATTTGACATCAGATTCATCTGGTGCTTTAGTTGGTATAGTAATATCTCCAGTGATAATGCGCTAGAGTTTTCGACCAATCAAGAAACTTTTCATTCCTTGAACCCACAAATTATAGTTAGATCCATTCAGAATTGTTGCAATCGATTTGATAATATTTGATTTCTTCATTTTAAAGAATATGAATTGAAATCAATTCACAAAGTCATAATTTGGCAAAACAGACACCAAAAATGGATTCAGGAGGCCCAAAAATTTCAGGAACTAGTATGGTTTTGTTAAGAACCGGTCAGGAAAAGGTCGAATCGATCGGTCAAAGGATACTGAACCGGTTCGGCCAAAGGCTGAACAAGGAGGCAGATCGGATTGGTTCAGCCAGTAGATCGGGTCGGTAAGCGCGCAGATTGGATCGAGTCAGCATGCGGGTCGAATCGGGTCAGGGCGTGGGTCGGGTAGGAACTGGAGCGAAATGGGGACCCACACTGACTGACGTGGCGACACGTGTCAGAAGTTTATTGATACACGTGTCGTTTAACACATGGCAGATGGCGATTTGTATGCTGACGTGGACTGACAGTTGCTGACGTGGCAATGACATGGTCGTCTTCAACCTCTGGACCACGCGTGGAGCGCGTGTGGAAAATGACCTTCAGACGCAGGCGTTCTGGTGGCGCGTGAGAGTGCATTACTGTTCCAGCAAAGCTCCGGTTTGTCTCATAATTTTTATTATGAAGAGGGCTTTCTTTTGATGTGGTCAAACAAAATTGTGGACGTGTGCATGAAAATTTCACAGAAATGGACAGAGATGCTGTTTCAAAATAAATTTGAACAGAAATGACTGGTTCTAAATGAACATGGACTCTGCTATCATGTTATTAGAACTACTAGAAACAGAAACAGAAACAGAAATAGAATGATTTTGTATATTGATTGTGTATATTACAAGAGAAAATGTATGGTATTTATAGAGCTCTAATGACATTAATGAAGACTTGATTGAAAACTACACATGGAAGTGATGTTAGAAGTCCACATATTAGGTGCAAAGATGGTGATGGTGGGTGAAATTGTTTGACTATTGTTATTTAAATTTATATTTTCACATTAACAAGTTTAATAACCAAAAATTATACATATTGCAAAAATACAAATTTTGATTTTACAATACTTAAATAATTAAATGTTTTTAATATGCTAAATATTAAGGATTGCAATTTTACCAGATCTTACCCGATTTTAATAGGCAAAAAATATCCGCCTCATTTAGTAAATGAGATAGGACATGTTTTTAATTTATACACGAGTTAAGTTCGGATAATAGTATAACCTGAACCCAACTCAATTATATATATTATATAAATATATATATTTTTTAATTATTATATGTATTTAATTTATATATTTTTTAAATTTATAATTTATTTTTATGTGAAAATATATATATATATATATATATATATATATATATATATATATATATATATATATGAAAAAAAATAACACCAAATTTTTTTAAAGAGAAAAAATAAAAAAATATATATAAACGAATATATCCAATCTAACCCAATATCATCTCACTGTTTGATCCGACTCAATCCAAAGCGAGACATATAACAAAATAAATATTTTATTTTTTAAACAAATCATGTTAGAATTTTATAAAACCGGTTCCAAATCCGACGCATTGCCAAATCCCGACCAAATATATGAGAAGCTCAAATTCAATTATTCGATTTTGTAAGATTTGAGAAAAATTTTCACTTTTCACTACCGCCAAATCCTACAAACCAGCCCGCGTGATTTTTCACTATTCCACGTCACCGATCCTTATGTCCCAAACTCTAGAATCTTAAACCGTTCATTTACATTTAATCAACGATCCAAAACCTGTATTTACACCATCACAAGGATCACCACTGAAACACACTTGTCATTTCTTTCTCTATATATATCCAAAATCCCAAGTCCACTTATTCACACAAATCAATTAATTTTAACAGATTTGAGTGTTAACTTCAATCAATTAGAAGATGTCTGGCCGTGGAAAGGGAGGTAAGGGGCTGGGAAAGGGAGGAGCAAAGCGGCACAGGAAGGTTCTCCGGGATAACATTCAGGGAATCACCAAACCGGCGATTCGCCGTTTGGCTCGTAGAGGTGGTGTGAAGAGAATCAGCGGACTGATCTACGAGGAGACTCGTGGTGTCCTCAAGATCTTCTTGGAGAATGTGATTCGTGACGCTGTGACATACACTGAGCATGCAAGAAGAAAGACGGTGACTGCCATGGATGTTGTTTATGCTTTGAAGAGACAAGGAAGGACTCTCTATGGTTTCGGTGGTTAAGGCTTTTTGGTAATTTGGAATAACGACGGAGAAGTCTTGCTGTCAAGAATATTATAGCAGTGGTTGTGGCGGCGGCGGTGTTGGTGGTGGAGGACTCTAGGGTTAGGGATTTGTGTAATTAGTTGTATTTGGGGATTTTGGAGTTTATTGTAGCAAAGTGTTTAAAAGGTTTATCATTGTAATTCATGCTTTGAATTGCAATTTTATTTAACGAAATTTGGTTAAATCTCGTTTAAGTTTTTTATTTTTATTTTTTTTTAATGTTTTTGTGTTCCTAACAAAATGAGAATTGAGAAGCAATATTTACAGTTGAATTTTTTATTTTTTGTATTAAATTTTTTTTGAATTTATTTATTTTAAAATCTTTATTTTAAATATAATTTTTTTAATTTAGACATCTAAATTATATTTGTTAAAGAATTGAATGTGTTCCAGATAAAATGATTTAAAATTTCTTTTTATTAAAAGATATTATATACAATATACAAATATGTAAATAAATCTCAACTTTTACAAAATACTCTTTCCATTACATTTTAATTGGCATTTTAGTTAATTTTACATAAATTAAGAAATTATTAAATAATATAATTATAAAAAAAATTAAGCAAGAATAATTAAATTATTTTTTAAACTTATTGAAATGGTAATTAATAATAAATAATGATAAAATTAGAAAAAAAAATTAATGTTTTATTTGTTATTTAAAATGCTATATAAATTGAAATAAATTTTTATTTTATAAAGTGGCATTGATGATAAAATGAAAATAGTATTATTTGATACGATATAAATTTTTATTAAACATGTTATTTATATGAGAAATTATTAAATAGGATAGAAATATATTTTTTCTACTTACATAAAAGAAAAGTCACATAAGTGTATCTTCATTTCAATTACATATGAATCTACTTTTATGTGAGTAGGAGTATGTTTATGTTCTACTTAATAATTTCTTTATTTATATTTTTTTTTCATAAAACAAAATCTTTCACATGTGTTAAATAAGTGGAAATTTAGTCTAATGTTTATTAAATTATTAATTTACCTCTTATAAGTATAATATAACATCTTTTTAATCATCATATCAAAAAAAAAAAAAATCTTTTTAATTATAATAAAAGTGTAACTTTATCATCTTTAAACAAATTTCTTTCTCAATTAATTAAATTTTATTGTCGCTTTTCTTTTTCATTTGGTAAATAGTTTCAAAAATCATTAAATTTTAATAATTTTTTCAATATAATCACAAAAGAAATTTTTTTTTTTCAGAAATACTCAAACTTTCAAAATTATTTTACTCAATGGTCACTAGTCGGAAAAATAGCCTGAAACGCTGATATGGACTGCCACATCATAGAGAACTACTGAGTTAGCATTACAGCTAGACACTACATCAGTAAAAAAGTCACATGTTAGTATGACAAGTGGAAACGGCTCCATTTTTTTTTAAAATTATGTTATAAAATTAAAAAAAAAATTATTAAAAAAAAAGGATCTCTCTAACTTTGCTACTGAAATTATTCATTTTCTCATAATATTGAATCGAAAGCAGAGACAAAGAAAGATGAACCTTATCTTTTCCCTACCTAGCCGATTGCTTCGATCCAATCATCAACGGGAATGAAGGAGCCGCCCAATTCGACAACGACGATGACTAACTTGAAGCAATGGAACCAGATTGTGGCTTAGAGAGAGGCCACAGGTATTGGGAATGAAGACGGTGAAACCCACCGAGAGCTAGCACAACAGATCTCAATTGTTTATTACCGCAACCGATATTAGCCCAGTGCCTAGTACAAATTAGCTCCCAAAGATCTCATTCTGGGTCGTCCTATGCCATTGCTTACACACGTTGCCCTCCCCAAAGTTTTGGCGTCCACATGCTTCAAGACCTCGAAAAGCAAATTCTCATCTAAATTAACAAACCCAATTCCAGTATTAATTAACTTCATCTTCAATTTCTTGGTTATCTTGATCGTCATCTTCATGGTGCTTAATTTTCTTCATTTTGATATCGTCTCCAATGATCGAAAGAATACTGTGATTGTGTGTAAGAGTAAATTCAATTGGACGCTTCATGAGGGAGAGAGAGAGAGAGAGATGAAAAAGGAAAGGGCAAGAAGAAATGAGGAGGGGAAGGTTGGGGATGGGGGAATGGGACTTGGTTTTGGTGATTATCAAAGAGGACAAGAAATTGAGTTAGCACCAGCGCTCTTGAAAGCCCTACTTGAGTGTAGGGATGAGTATTCGGCCAGTTCGATTCAAAATCAAATCGAACCGAAATAACCAAAATTATATTTTTCTTAAATCGAATCGAAAAAGTTTAGTTCGATTCGGTTCGATTTTTTGGTTTCACTGTTTTTTTTTTCCTTATATATATATATATATATATATATATATATATATATATTTCGGTCGGTTTGGTTCAAATCAAAATTTTTTTGGTAAAAATCGAACCAAAATTTAATTCGATTTTATTTTTTAAAAATCGAACCACTCAAAAAATCAAACTGAACCAGCCAGTTCGGTTCAGTTTTTCGATTTCGGTTCGATTTTGCTCACTCCTACTTGAGTGTGCTCGACTCGCCGAGTCAAAAACATAGAAAGCTGTGAAATCATTAATTAAACTCAGAGAATCAATATCTGATTGAGAGTCGCCTTTTACTTCGCTGAAGCTTTATACAGTAGAGTTTCTCTACAAGCAGAGAAAAGCTTGACCATGTTTGAGACAACCTAAAAATTTCTTTGGATTGAAGAGAACGGAGAGAGGCAGTTACAGTATCGTTTTTGTCTGGAACAATCAAAATAGAAGCCGATGATTGTGTCGGTGGTGGTGATGATAATGAAGAGGAAGGGAGACTAAAGAGGGAAGCGTTAATGGCTTCTTGGATTTGGAGACGAAAGGCCAAGTCGAGGTCAGAATCAAGAGATTGCGCCGCCATGAGCTCGCGGCATTTTCGAAATTTCAATCTCGTCGTTTAGGGTTTGGGATGATGTTAAGTTAGTGTTATGCAGAGAAAGAGAAAAGAAGAAAATTAAGAAAAATTAATATTTTTTAAAAAAATTAATCCCACGTTGCATGGTGATATGGCAAAATTTAATGGCGTGACATGCCACATCAGCTCGAATTCCAATAAGTAACCTTTATGTAAATTTTTTTTGAAACTTTAAGTACTTCTCGACAAAAAAAAATTCTTATGTGATTACATTAAAAAAATACTAAATTTTAGTGAATTTTAATGCTATTTACCCCTTTTTCATCTAACAAAAAGGAAAGAAAATGATTTCTCCCATTTTCCGTGTTAAATTTGTTACCAAACACAGTATCAGCGTTTTTTATGCTCAAGTCTAGTCTATGACATAATTGCCAACATTGAGAATTGAAAGCGGGGAAAATGAGATCAAAATTACATTAACTAGTTGAAAACAGAAAATTTCTATTTTTAATAGTAAATACACAGTTTTTTCTAAATCAATCTAATAAAATCTTCAATGTCCAAGACAGCCCCTCATTTTTAAAGTTTCAAGTTTAAAGACCATCAAGATAGACTAAAGATTTAAAAGTCCAAACAAACACCCATTAAATGTTTTTTATCTTGTGTGTGTGTTTAGTTAAGAACTCACTCTGTCTTGTGCTTTGAATGTCTGCTTGATCCAGAATTCCGAATCCCACTCGTACACCTTCCCACAAGCTTGAGAACCTCATCGATAAGAATAACAGGTAAAGCAACAGCCAACACCAGAAGCCATTCATTCAGGCTAAGAGGAACAATCCCGAATACTTGCGCAAGGAATGGTACGTAGAGGATCAAAAAGTGCGATCCGAATGACAAAAACATTGCTAGGAGGAGCCATGGATTCACCCATGGTGGCATTGACAGGAGGCTACCATCCTCAGATAGAGCATTCAGGGAATTGAACATCTCAATGGCAACCAACACAGAGAGTGAGAGAGTCGAAGCTTTGATTTTTCCAGTACGGAAATAGTCACATGGATTCTCATCAAACTTGAACACTTGAGCTCCAGCCCTGAAGGGTGACACTGAAAAACCTTCCCAAGTACCACACTTGTCCCAGTTGGCTAGTTGGGAGTAGGTGACTAGAGTGTGACCATCTCCACTCAGGTCAATAAACATAAAGGAGCTGTGTGTGTACCATATGATAAATACACCGACAGTTGCTAACCCAACATAAAATCCAATTACCTGCAATGCGTAAAGATCAAGGTTAACAAAAAGTTAACTGACTGCAAATGCAACTTCCATAGCAAGAAAAGAATTTTGGTTTTATTTGAAAAATAAAATGCAGATTCTTATACCAGGTAGCGGAATAAAATCCAAGGAGTTATCAATGCGTCTTCACTCTTTCTGGGAGGCTTCTTCATTACATCGTTGTCTGGAGGATTGAATCCTAAAGCTGTTGCTGGTGGTCCATCAGTTACAAGATTAACCCAGAGAAGCTGAACAGGAATCATTCCTTCTGGAATACCCAAAGCTGCTGTCAAAAATATAGAGGCAACCTCGCCAATATTTGAGGAGATCATGTACCTAAAATCATCATTATAAGAGAAATGTGAGGAAAGGAAACTGAAAACTGAAAATTGTACTTGAAACTAAAAAAATAAACAACTTCCTAACAAGAACAAAAATCTTCTTTCTGATTAAATATTATCTTCTTGGAAATAAAAATTTTACATTAATAAGTTGAGATATTGGGACAGATAAAAGTTGCTAATTCAGTATGCAACCACAAACATGTAACATTAAGATAGGAACTCAGCAATTCACTATTATGTTATATAACCATGAAGGCCACTTCCACTCTATTATTTGAAAAATAATTGTTGTTCAAAAAGGTAGCAACAGTTGCACACATGATATATGTTGCACATGCACAACAGACAGCAAACAGCAAACAGCAAACAGCAAGCAGCACTTTTTTACTCTTACAAGTTGAATGTAACCCAACACGAGACCTATCAGAGGCAAATTTACATGTGGTCATGTAAGTCAATTGGGGATATGGCTAATAGCCTATAATTTCACCCAAGCAAGGCACAGTAAAGTTCAAAATTTTAAATATATCAATAGAGAAATTTCTCCACTACATGATTTTCATTAATAAGATTGCCCTCAAGGCTAACCATGGAGAAGGAGCTTAGTCATTAATTACACCACCAGGTTGAAGAATTAAAAGTGTCCTGTTTGGGGTTAGACACAGTAAGTTGTACATATCAGTGTACAACTGCAAACAAAAGCAACAAAATTAAAAGCATAAGGTTGACAGTCCTACTATTACACTGATATACGACTCATAAGGCTAATGATTAATCGGTTATCAATTTACCATGAATTCCATGCATCTACAGAAAAATACTGTAACAACCAGGCAACATTAACCATGTTTGCAGTTTATGCAAACTCAATTAATAAGAGGCTGATATCCAAGGGCTTGAATAATGTTATTATTTAATAATCCTTCTGGTTTTTGAACCAAATTGGAGCCTCATTCATGCATTGCGGTCATTCTTAATTCAACTGTGAGAAATAAGCTCCATCACATGTAATGTATCAGCTCAGCAAATCAAAGTTTCGGCTATTTGCATGGCTAATCTTATTTAGTTCCTCTATTTTTTCTGTCATCAATATATTATATTTGGATGGCACGACTCACCAATAGTTGCAGATCAATAAATACATTAATGTAAATTAGTCGGTGTGAAAAATATCATACCTGATAAAAGCCTTCATGTTGTTGTAGATGGACCTGCCTTCACCAACAGCAGCAACTATAGTGCTAAAATTATCATCTGCTAACACCATGTCAGATGCTTCTTTTGCAACCTGGAATAAGAATAAGTTTGATATGATTTAATATGTAGAATGGGAAAAGAATGCCATATTACAAGCCGTACTGCAAGAAAGTCAGCTAAAATGGCTTAGCCATGCAATATATGCATACATTTGTATAGTTGAACTTCTACATCTAAATCACTATGGGTTTTAAAAAGACGCATATCACACTTTCACAAAGTATATTTGTTCCACACTTGCAACACCAAGTAGTAGCTTGAGAAGAAGCCATGCAAACACCCTTAACAAATGTAGGCCAATATGCATTTGCATGCATCTTTACTAACTGAATGAAATGGATCATAATTTATACACCAAATTAAACATACCTCTGTCCCAGAAATGCCCATTGCTATTCCAATATCAGCCAACTTTAAGGCAGGGGCATCATTCACTCCATCTCCAGTCATAGCTACAACTTCACCATCCTCTTTAAGCAACCTCACTATTTCTTGTTTATGCCTTGGTTCAGCCCTAGAGAACAACAGCCCTCTATCCTGCCTTAAATGATTCTTTTGATCAGGATGGTCCATGAATTCTTTCCCAGTCAAGCTTCTTGAACTGATATTATCATGAGGTCCAAATACACCAATTTCACGACAAATAGCTTCTGCTGTATTCTTGTTGTCTCCCGTAATGACCATAACACGGATTCCAGCTGCCTTGCAGTCCTCAATTGCTTGTCGAACCTCTTTCCGAGGAGGATCCTTTCAAGATTTGTAAAAAGAATAAATGCCATGTGAATGAAAAAGAATAAACTTTCCAAAAAAACCAAAACAAACAAACAAACATAATGAAAGAAAAAAAGATTACAGGAACAACTTACCCTTAGCCCAACAAAGCCAACAAAAATGAGTCCACTCTCAATTGAAGCATAATTTGATGGATTAAGTAAAAGCTCATGAGCTGGGTGGTCCTCGTCACCATTATATGTTTCAAAACTTGGAAGGTCAGGTTTGTAAGCAAACCCTAGACAACGTAATGCACTTGTTGACATGTCATGAAGGCTTTGCAAAATAAGCTCCCTCGAATATTGATCCAATTCCACAACTGAGCCATCAAGCAACTGAACATGCGAGCTTCTCTCCAATAAGTTTTCTACTGCACCCTGCAACATATCAGTAAACTAATAAGTCCCTCATATATTACAAACCAAAATAACACCATAATAAATCCCAAAACTCTAGTGGCTTTAGATCCTTTTCCGAATAGCATTCAAGTGCAAAACATAAAACATCTTTCTTGAAGATGATTTGGAAGAGGAACATTACAGTTTAAAAAGTAAAAGGTCACAACTAATGGCAGGTTTTGTTAGAGAAGACTGTAATTTGCAGACACAGACACATAAATAGAGAGAGAGGAAGGGGGGAGGGATTTGGTTTGTCATTGGCAAAGGCAACTTGTGCCTATATTCAACCTATGTTATATGAGGAAAAACATAGTCAACCTATGTTACAGAAGGAAACACATTCCAGAAATCTGGTTTAAAGAACCTTAAAGATATTTGAATCTATAACCCACAAAGTTGAACATATTGCCAGAACAAGGCTGGTGAAGTTTTTTATTAGGTGATCAAAATTATCAAAAACTATGATTGTCTCAGCCAATTAAAGGAAAAAACTAAATAAAGAAAAATGAACCAAAGATAGCTGAACTGAAAGGCAGAGATAAAAGAGAATAACCTTCACTAGCAGTGCTTTTTTGCCTGAGCTGGAATTAACAATAACTCCCATGGATTTCCGATCACGATCAAACTCAAGAGTTGCAATACGCTGTTCCATTTTATTCCATAGTTGACAGCAACCTAAAGTGGCATAACAACATGGGGAAAAACATTTAGAGACTACTAAAATAATTATTTAAAAAAGTGAAACAAGATATAAAAATCCAGTAACATACGCAGAACATCTCCCTGGCCTGAAGATGATTCATTAAGTCCACCAGGAAATCCCATTTTTTCAACAAGAACCTAGCACAAAAAAGAAAAGGCAACCAATGACGACTTTATATCACATTCATTTCTTTAGCAACTGAGTCCTTGTAACATATTTCATGAACAAACAATAGTTGCTGCTAGAAAATAATCAAGACAAATAATGTGCATATAGAGACACGGAGTAGAAGATGAACAAAAGTATAAATTACTTGGCAAACCAAACATCTACAAGAACTAAATTCAAATGCAAAAATACTACCAAACACCACAAAATTGGTGGCAACATGAATTTGTGCTCAGGTTTTGGCAGTGCTCTAGTTAACTTCTAATTCAGGGGAAAAAAAATGAACATCATATTACCTTTAATGCAGCTTCAGTAGGCAATCCACTGGCAATATAATGGTGCCCAGCTTGCTCCACGCCTGCATCATTGCAGATTGCAGCAACCGTTGCAATCATCTGAAGATTAGAGTCCATTCGTCCCACTGGCCAGTCTTCTATTTTTCCATCGAAAGGGTTGTAGGTAGTCCCTTCCACATTGAAAGACCGGAGAGTGCCAATCCTAGAACCCATAGCCACTAGCTTCGACACAGCCATCTGATTGGTAGTCAAAGTACCTGTTTTATCAGAACAGATCACTGTTGTACACCCAAGAGTCTCAACACTGGGCAACTTTCTAACAAGTGCATTCTTTTGAGCCATTTTTCGAGTTCCAAGTGCCAAGCATGTAGTAATGACAGCAGGCAACCCTTCTGGTATAGCAGCCACAGCCAATGCCACAGCAATCTCGAAGTAATATGTGCACTTCTCAAATGAGAACTTAAAATTCTTTGGCCAACCATCAACATATTCCCAAGTAAGAAAGTATTTCACATTAATAAGCCAAACCAATGCACAAATAATTCCAATTATAATTGTTAGAAGCTCTCCGAACTCGTTCAATTTCTTTTTCAATGGGGTATCATCCTCACTCTGTGAGGCTTCATGAATCTGTGAATGCACCATTCCGATCTCCGTTTCCATTCCTATTTGTGTAACCAAGCATATACAATTTCCATTGACCACCGTTGTTCCTGAAAAAACCATGCATTTCTTCCCTTGTATATCTGTGTTTTCAGTAACAGCCTTAACAGTCTTGCTCACTGCTTCACTCTCACCCGTCAAAGAACCTTGCTCAACCCTAAAAGTGGAACTAATCAAACTCAAAACTCGCATATCCGCAGGCACCTTATCACCCACCCTCAACTCCACAATATCTCCCGGGACAAGTTCTCTGGCCGGAAAATTTGACAACTTCTTGCCATCTCTTATAACCGTGGCTTGCTCCGACTGAATTTCCTTCAAAGCTTCCAAGGCTTTCTCAGCATTACTCTCTTGCCAAATCCCCACAATAGCATTCACAATCAAAATCAAGAAAATAACCAATGGTTCCACAAATGCAGTAATCTCCATTTCCCCTCCTTCGTCACCATCATACCAAGCCAAAACAAAAGATATTATAGCAGCAGCTAATAAAATCCTAACTAATGTATCATTAAATTGCTCCAATATTAACTTAAAAATCGATACACCTTCGTGTTTCTCCAATTCATTAAATCCATAGATCTGCCTTCTCTTCTCCACTTCGGAAACTGATAATCCAAAATCACGATGCACTTGATAGTGGTCTTCACATTCCTTAACATTTTTGGACCAAGCAGGGAAAATTTCTTTATCATGAGATTCCAAATCAATTTTTTCTCCTTTACCATAGTCCTCCCCTCCTTTCCCCATCGAAAACTATTTCGATTATTGAAACCAATTCTTCAATAATCGAACAAATCCTGAAAACGAATCATACAAAACACATAAATCACGATCTAGCTACGCAAATTCACATAAAAAGAGATCAAAATTAAAATAAATAAATACACCAATACAAAACTATTTAATTTCTTTCTCGTTTTCCAAATTATTTTCTCGGAAACCAAACAAAAATTAACAAAAAATTAGGGTTTCGCTTACCAGTAATTTGGGAGAGTATTCACTCTCACAGCCTTCACCTACTACGAGTGATAATCTGTTAATCTCTCTGTTAATCTCTGTCTCTGTATGTGCATAAATATATATAAGAAAATTGATTAATAAGTTTTTTAGGGTTTTATTAGAAGTTATGAAATCAGATCTAAATTCTAATAATGATGAATATATAAAGTAGAAGAAGACAGAGAGCGATTCAATTGCTTATACCGTTCTCTCTCTCTCTCTCTCTCTTTGGATTTTTCCTTTTTTTTCTTTTTTCATTTTATCATTTTATATTTCGTCAGAATCTACAGTCGCTACTACTATCCTTTACGTATGAAAACCAACCAAATCACGCCACGTCAAAAGACGTCCATAATTTTGCTAGCTTTTCACAACTGGCAAACAGGTAGAGGTCACCTTTACGCTAGGAAATGTGTGCCTGCCGCACTGAATCTCCTTCTAGGTAATTACTAATTAGTACTTATGATAATTAATTAGTATTATTATTGTACAGAACTTTCCTTCTCATTGCCTTTAATTAAATTAATTGATTAATAATAATTAAGAAATGTTTATAGATGGGTTCTGGGGTTCTGGCATGGCATATTCTATTTTTTATCCCTTAGTTTAGCATGTTAAGATATTATTTTTGTTTAATGTCCGTATAATTCATGGACTTTAGGTTAAATAATTGAATAATAATTTTATGTTTTTGTATTTTATTATATGTGTTGTAACACTTGGATTGATTTGGTTTGATTCTCATATACTTTTACCCAATAAACCAAACAACTTTCTGTTAATATTACCAAAAAAAGGAAAGATTGATTTTTTTTTTTTTTTTTTGGCCAAAGAAAAAGGAAAGATTAATGAGTGCATATCATTAAGGTTTTTAATTTTGGAGCCATATTATAAGAGGAATTTCTATAGATTACACATAGCTTTTCTCTTACAAATGTTTTATTCCTTATACACTTTTAATTAACTAAACTAAGATGTATTAATGTAAATAATTTATTTCATAAAAAAAACTAATATGTAAATATACATATATTGTGGGATAATAATAATAATAATAAAAGAGAGTATAATTCCTTCAAACTAAAAATAAATTAATGGATGATAAGAAATTTGATAATATTTTTTAATTAAAAGTTAAGAGTTTGAATCTTCTTTATTACAGTTTAAGGGTACTCGTGATATATTAAGATTTTATAATTTTATTCATAAAAATATTTCAAAATTTAATTTTTTTAATATATTAATAATGAAATTTCATTAATATTTATGAAAATAAATTATAAATGACACGCATTTTTAAAATAATCTCATTTTACCGCTACATTAATATATCCATTATTTTAAATTTTAATGTGAGGCAAATATGAGAAGTTATTCATATATAGAAAGAGCATGCAATAAAAAAAAATATTCCCAAAGTATGCAATACCCAACTTGTTTTTTTTTTTTTTTTAATTACAAAATAGTCTTTTTTTTCACATGAAAAAAATTAAGTATAATGCATTCTGCTCATAGAATTAAGTGTGTCAAGTGATGTATATTTGGATGGTGATGGTTAGATTTCAGCCATATAGAACAAAGGTAAACAAATTGACTTAAAAAAATGATTATATAGTAATTATTTCATTGCTTTATTAATATATATGTTAAAAAAAAAATAGAAATTATTATGTAGAACGGTCTCCTCTTACTTATATAAAAATGAATTCATATAAATGTGTCTCTACTTTAATCACATATAATTGAAAGTAGGAGGAACATGATGTCGTAAAAACTAATAATTAAAAAAAAAATGCAACTAACTAAATTATTGGCATTGCTGCTTAAAAGACTTCACATAAATAATATCCATATTTAAGAATTTTTTTTTTTTAAGATGCATAAATAAGAAATTAATGGAGATTGCATTTAATTCAGTGATGATAATTGTCACATCACTTGTACCATAGTGAGAAAATTTGATAGTTAGAATTTTAACACTAATACTTCCAAATGACACAGCATATACAAGTCTAGTTATAATTTTATATGTGGTGAATAGACTTGTAAACAAGATAAGATAATATTCTTTGGCCAAAAAAAAAAAAAAAAAAAAAAAAAAAAAAAAAAACAAGATAAGATAATATTAATTGATATGTTTAAATTTTAGACTAAAAAAACTTGTTTGTTAAATAATCTTGATGTAGATTTAAAAAAGCAATATGCTTAATTTAGCTTGTAGATTTAAAAAAGCAATATGCTTAATTTAGCTTATTGCTTACTTATATTGTGGAATTGAGTAAAAGTTTTAATATTAAGATGGTGATTGATAAAATTAAAAATTAAATGTTAATAATATAAGTGATATAATTTTTTAAATTATAAAAAATATTTAAAAATTAAAAATATAAGTGATATAAAAATTGTATTTTAAATATGATAAGTTAGTTTTAGTTATATCCAATATATAAAAATTGGAAAAATATTTTTAATATTATTTTAAATTCAAATTTTATAATTTTTTCCCTTCCCTATCTTTTTTTTCTCTCTCCTTCCCTTCCCCATCTCATTTTTATTAATTGTTAAAAAATTATAATTTTTATGTCAAATATTTTTTAATATTTGATACAATGATAAAAATTATATTAGTTTTTAATTTTACTATATTTGATGCAATTAAAATGTAAATTTAGTTACAATTAATCATTTTAAAAAAATTTAAGTACAATTAAAATTTCATGTAAAAATTTTTGATTTTTTGTTTTTGATTTTTTAATTAACCATAAAATTAAGTTGGGAATCTCTCGTTAATGTAAGCAAATAAATTTGTCTTTTAGTCAATTTTTTTAAAAGTCAAGCCTATATTATGGTAATAAATTTTCATATTTCTATTCTCTACTTTATTCTAAAAATTTTAATTTTTTTTATACATTGAAAATTTTTCAAGAAAATGATACTATTTGAGTTTATATTTTTAAGCATTTGTTATATATTTTATTTTATTTATTTTTTCTATTAAATTTGATTTCATTTAAAATTCAAATTCAATATTTCTCATTAATTTTGGAGACGACTCTAATATTAATAAAATTAAAAAAAAAATAATCTTATTATATGAGATAGACGTTTTATTATTAAACTATTGGTTAATTGATTTATACTGAATTTTCAGTATAAATCCAATTGTCAAAGTCTTTTTCCATTGAAAACAAAAGGCATGAAATAGTTTTTTTTTTTTTTTTTTGATAGTTTTCAAAGACAGCTACTAAATACCATAAAATTTGACTAGTATGCAAATAATTAAGCATATATATAGTGTCACATCTCTTGTTATGATTCTTAACTTTTATATATAGATATACTAAACTAGATAAACATGTTGACTTAAAATATGGATAAACAGGTTGATTTAGAAAAATTATTTCTTATATTTAGGATGACTTAAAACGACTTAAAACATTTTATGTATGGAAAATAGGTTGATTTAAAATATAAATAATTTTTTTTAAATGATTTAAAAACATTTTTTTAAATAGGTTGACTTAATATATAGATAAACATATGGTGTTTTTTTTTTTTTTTTTTTTTGTATACTAACATCTTTTTGTATTTTTTTTTTTTTTTTGTATTCTTAATATAGATAAGCAGTTTGACTTTAAAAAATGATTATATGGTAATTATTTCATTGCTTTATTAATGTTAAAAAAAATGTAACTAACTAAATCATTTGGCATTGTTCCTTAAAAGACTTCACATAAATAACATCCACAAATATTTTAAAATAATAATAACATTTTTTTTGTATTTTTTTTTTATTCTTAATATAGATAAACAGGCTGACTTTAAAAAATGATTATATAGTAATTATTTCATTGCTTTATTAATGTTAAAAAAATGCAACTAACTAAATCATTTGGCATTGCTCCTTAAAAGACTTCACATAAATAACATCCACAAATATTTTAAAATAATAATAATAATAATAACATTCACAAAAATAAATTATTATTTCGTTGATTACATTTAATTTAATTAACGAAATGATTTTTTCATTTAACCAAATTAATTAATTATTTACTGAATTTTCATTTAGTCTAATTTTGATTTCCACTGTTAAAATCTTTAAAAATTAATTTTTAATGTACTATCAGTTATTATTATACCTAAAATACCCCCTTAGTGAAAGTATATAAGGTATATTATATTATTATATATCTTTTAATATATATATGATATGATATTATTATAGTTATATTTTATATTTAATTAAAAAAAATGGAAAAAGGAAACAAAATACATAATCAAGAAAACCAAGGACTCACCTGGTTGAAGACGACCGGAGCTAGCAGCGGCAACAAATGGAGAAGAAGCAGGCCGCTGGTGTGATACTATGACGTCGGACTGCAGCTGGCACGCGTGAGGTTCACCGCCAGTTCTCTGTTTGTTGCTGGACTGAAGAGGATCGAGATGGTCTGTGATGAATCTTGAGTGGAAAACAACGTCAATCTTGGTTTGTAAGGACCAAACGTCGTCGGAGAGGGAGATCGCGTGACGTCGAGCTTGTTGTGGCCCTCGATGTACGCTGGTCCTGTCAGTTTGGCAAGAGGTGATGATGCGATTCTGATCGGCAACTAGAGATGGCAACGAGGCGGGACTGGGGCGGGGTATCATCCCTTATCCTCATCCCCATCTTAGCGGGAAATTTCGATCTCCATCCCCACCTTACAAACGGAGACAATTTAGTTCTCATCCTCGTTCTCGCAGAGATCCTCATTTTCGCGATGATCCCGGTTTCCCACTTGATTTTTTTTTTATCTTAATTTAATTTTAGATACTTTTAAATAGTATAATTTAATGTATAAAAATTTAAAAATTAGACTTTAATTAGATTTAAACTCAATATATATATATATATATATATATATTTGTAAAATTCATAAATAATGGTTGAAAAATAAAAATAAATTTATTTAGAAAATGTTAACAGATTAAAACATACAAAACATCAACCAAATAAAATTAAAATGTAAATACGCCTAATATATTAAAAATATTTTGCAATTTTATTTAATAAAACATTAAAAATTTCGGCATACATAAAAGTATGAGAGTAATTAAATAAATTTATTTAGAATTGTCATGATGTGAGAAAATTACAAAAAATAAGTAATAAAAGAGAAATTCTTAGGTAGACTTAGTCTACCACTTTATCTGTAGACTAAACTAATAAGAATAAGACACATCAATTAATGATGTCATATATGAGATTTTTCATTGTATCATTAATTGATGTGTCTTATTCTTATTTGATTAGTCTATGGATGAGCAGGTAGACTGAGTCTATCTAAAAATTTCTCGTGATAAAATTAGAAATTCTAATACATATATATATACATTTTATATTAGGACGGGGATGGGGATTCCCGCGGGGTGAGGAATACTGTCATGACCCGACTCCATAAGCACGTGACCGGCACTAGGGTACGGGAAAGCGTAAGGCTTTCAGAACCTGTAGTCAGCCTGACATGTCAAATCAACACATAAAATATCATATCTCAGGGGCTATGGGCCCACATACTTACAGGACCTGTGTCATCATCATATCATAAATCACATCATACTCATCTCATCAGATTCCTGTTCAACATATTATCTCATAATCATAATTTTGACATCTCACATAATTATACAATAATATTACGAATATAAACAAGACTATTGTAATTGTGGAGTTTCTAGAATTTACTATTACATATATCAACATACAAGTATAAATTCACTGCCGGAGAAGATGGCAGGGAAACTCAACGACAACAGCTCATCCTACAACCTGAAAAAAAATAGTGAGACAGGAATGAGCGTCTCAACTCTATGAGTGATACCAACCAATATACAAACCTGGTGTCCTAATGTCAATCTAGCATCCATGCTCATGCAACGTGTCACAGAAACAAGTAATCACATAATCACACATAAGGATGAGAATCAGTCCACAAGGTCACACTATCATCAATACGGAGAGCCGACCCCCACCTTGGCTCTCTTGTCCAACTGATAATACTTAAATAAATTCCATAACATAGGGTACCAGCTGTTTCTGGCCGAAGCCATGCAACGACCCGACTGGCAGCAGCGAACGATGAGCAAGCTCTAGCCGTCATACACCAGTCCTGGCTCATCCATCATATATCATATCATGTTCCTAATGATCCTTGTGTCATCCCAATACCATCCAGCATTCACAATAATTATGCAACACATAATTAAATAAAACATTCACATACATGTGTCAGAATGCTCAACACATATTCATAATGCATATTTATATATATAAC
>CATKHJ010110014.1:0-21054 GCA_949750685.1 Vernicia montana | reverse complement strand
AAAAGGGAAACAAAAGTTGTAATTGTCTAACTATGAATTAAATGTAGTGAAATTGGTTAATATGGAACATTAAAATATTGAGCTAAAAATCAATTAAAGGGCCGGCCATGTTGAGTTAATTGAAGAAAGAATTATTTTGTTTAAGTTATAATTGGTATGAAGGAAGATGAAATTTGAGGTGGACCCTCACTTACCTTCAAAGTCCATATTTTGACATAATGAATAATTTCTTAAATTAGAAAATAAAATTTACCATCATCAAATTGTTGGTAATTATCTATAATTTTATTAATGTTAGAAATTCAATTAAATAGCTAATAATGATAACCATTAGATTTAAATGATTAGATCTTCACCATTTATTCTTGATGAGTAAGTATAAAACTAAAATTTTCTTCTCTCTTATTCATTTTATCATCTTATAAACAAAACAATTGAAGACATCAACTCCCTCTCTACAAACACCACCATTCGGCCATCATTACAAATTCATCAAGAATTCAAGAACTCTTAAGGTAATCATACAAACTAAGCTTGAGTTTCAATTTTAGAATGATTAGGAGTGCACTTGTTGCTTGGTTTGTAATTTTTTCTTCTTTTCTTAGATGATGGTTTGGCTTATGAGAAGCTTAATGTCCCTATGTTGTTTTGTGATCTAAATACTAAAAAGATTTTAGGAACATGTTAATTTTATGGGGAAAAAGATTAAAATTGGATGGGTTTGTTGATTGAATGAACTAGAGTTTTGTATGGAAGTTTATAAGAGGTTAATCACTTAAAGAGTTAGAATTTATCATGTCTGTTTGGGAAAGTTAGAATCCGAACTGGGCTAAAGTCAAAACATGAAAGTTGTAGGTATACATCTTATGTATACCTTAGTAAAAGGAATTTATAAAATTTTATTTTTACAAAGAGATATCTTGCTTGAACTGAAACTGACTCGGATTGATGACTTAATAGGCAGTCCAAATTTGAGTGGCAGATTTGATGACTTAAATGTAGAAATGGGTCAAATATAAAACATAAGAAATGATCATATATATATTTATTAGGTACTGGTAAAATTAATTTTAATTTGGAGCTGTAAATTGTGATTTGTATTAAAATAAGTGAAGTGTGCTCAGTATGTCCTTGCAATAGAAACAAAACAAAATTTAAACAATCACCCTATCCTGCGTAGAGCATGTTTTAATCTCAATTTTGGATATGTTATATATTGATATATCTATTTTTATATGCAAAAAGAATCAACCTATTTGGATTAATAGAACATGAGTTATGGAAGAAATAGTACCAAAAGGTCAAACTTTGTTAATATAGAATACATGGAAGTATGTTATTCTAGTGCTATCATATGATCATTAGAGTTTGATCTAATTTTATCAAAGTTAATCAATTAACTTATTATAGTATGAATATGAATAATTGAAAATGAAATGATAAAAGTATAATGATTTATTGGATCATGGTATTGGGCTTAATGAAAAGGAATAAATTATTGGAATACAACTTCTAGGCCTATTTGGCCATTACATGAAAATAAACAAAAGTATATCATACTTTGTAAGATATGCATACATGTGCAATGTATATTGAAATAAACTCGATATAAATGTTATTAGTGGAATTGTCATAGTGTATCATAAGTTAAATCTATAAGAACTATTAATAGAATCAAGTTAAATTAAGTCGAGTGCATTACTTAGTATTGATTAAAGTGTAATCTATATGGTATAATTGGTTGTAGAACCTAAAAGTTAAGGCAAGGGAAATGCTAAGAAAGTAAAGGGATATCCGTACTATGGTGCTAAGTGCTATATTAGAGCAAAGAAGGAGAGGTGAGTTTGTAGTATTTTAATATGGTATGGGCGATTGCCCTTGAATTATCATTTACTTGAGATATATAAATCATTAGCAACCATAGCTCTCATTGCATATGAATCCTAAACAATCACTGATATTCAAATTTCCACACTAGGGTCATACTTGATGATCTATGGCCTATTCGTAATTTCATTGACGGCCTTCGGCCTATTCATTATTTCACTGATAGTCTTTAGCCTATATGTTATTTCATTAATGGCCTTTGACCTACTTGTTGATTTATTGATGGCCTTCAGCCTAGTTATTATTTCATTGACGACCTTTGGTCTAAATGCTATGCTACCGATTCAACTGAATATTTTCAAGTTCATTTGAACTCATTACTGATAATTCAAAACCTCATTGATACTGTAATGGTTATGTATTTGATTTACTAGTCATATATTACGAATTGTCTTTAAATGATAGTATTGATAAGCAGAAATCCTCCTACTGATGTGGGGTAAT
The DNA here is from genome assembly GCA_949750685.1 of Vernicia montana. Lineage (NCBI taxonomy): Eukaryota > Viridiplantae > Streptophyta > Magnoliopsida > Malpighiales > Euphorbiaceae > Vernicia > Vernicia montana. Next base: position 18,723 of record CATKHJ010110014.1, on the reverse strand, counting down.
ACATCAGACCTGTGCATATGGTAAAAGTCCACGAATAGGGTGAGCGTATCCGCCTTAGTTAGGAAAGGTGATCCTAGCCATGAGACCTGATCAATTTTATGCTCTATATTGTTTTGAATGAGCAAAGCAATAGCTATGACTCCACTGTTTACTGGTATGAGTGGATAAGGCATCAGCCGCTACTCTACTGTTTACTGTGGGAAGCACGCCACTTCCAAGACTGTAATTTCTGCTAAATTGATTGTAAATTGAGTCACTATTGCTTACTTAAGTGGTACCCCTTCTTTAATATTACATGATACTGAATTTCCATTTTCACTAAATTTTTCTAGCCGGCATACTATATTAAAGTATTACATTCTCACTGAGTTTAACTCACCCTCCAATTGTTTATCATTTTCAGGTTTTATTAGAGGTCAAGTAAGGTATTCTCAAGCTCAAGTCCTCCGCTTGGGATTTCCATTGCTGCAAATGATTATTTTAAAATTTGAAATTTAATCTAGAGCTCCATGATTATTGTAGTCTTCAGAATTTATTTTTGAGTATTGGAGATTTCTGAAAATGATCTGTAATCTTAATATGATAATATTGAATGGCATGGATGATAATGGTTATGAATGAGACTAAACGATACAAATACTAAAGTGTTGGGATTCTATTGTTATCCCTTGATGTCATACTAAGTTATGATAAAGATCTGGATAGGGATTTGCAGGTTATGATCATAGATTTGCTTACATTGTATAATGTAATTTTAATACTGCATAGAATAATGGGTTCTACGGGTTTAGATGACTTTATGTCTCTCTATGCCCTAGGACTGTCACATACCAAAAGTGGAATGTGACACATATTGTAATTTATAAGCATATTTTATTTTAGTGATCATCCAGACCCATTTGAGTATATATATGCCCAAACTAACCAAGATCAAACCTTAACAGAGAAAGTAACATCAACTAATATTATTAGCATAGCAATTATTAAGAGACGCTCTCCTTTCCAATATATCTCACTTATCATATTGCTAACTTATTTTGACTGGGGAATTTAACCACAAAAGTTCACTTAATGAACTTGCAAAACCCAACAAAACCCAAAATGTTGTCATGGCTGAGATTTAGCTCTTTAACTGGAAATAATCAGCCCATAGTAATTAAAATGAGCAAGTTACAGAGGCTATATTCAACATAAAAGTTCAACCAAGAACAATATTGATTATCCACAACCCAATTGACAATCCAAATTGCACAGAGTTAGAGCAAATTAATTGGATACATGCACAATAAAAACATAGTTTATAATCGAATGCAAAATAAGATTTAGAATCTGCAAAATAATTGCATAAAGTTTACCCAAACCCATTTAATTGCAAAATAATGAAATTATTAAGAAGCCAAAAGAATTGGTTTCAGAGAAGGTATACAGTTTGAAAACTAAACACATTTCATGGCAAAATAATGAAATTGTTAAAAAACTTAAGCATAAATACCTCATGAATTTGCTACTCTCAAATTTTGTGGCTTCAGAGATGGATCATGGCGGTGGTCTACCCAAACCTTAGAATTTGTATTTCAGAATAGCGAGAAGAGGGAGAGAGGAAATTTGAAATTTTAGATATCAAATAACACGTGAGTTTTTTTTGTCTTTATATTCTATGTAAATGTATAAAGTCCTTTTGTCATTTCACTAGTGACTAACATAAAAAAGCTTTGAAATTGGAAGGACTTATTTTATTGACGGAATTAAAATACAGGGACTAACTAGTTAGTTTTTCAAAAAATAGAGATTAATTAATTAATTAATTCAAATTTGAAGGAGTAAATAATAATTTGCCCTAAAATTAATAATTGAAGGTAATTGTATTTATTTATTTATTTTAGAATAACGGAGAGTTGCTTACAAGGCTGGAATTATTAAAATGTCTTCTCGCGTGACATCTCCCATCTTTTTTCGACCTTTTCTCTTTTCGGTCTTGCATAAATTATATATATATATATATATATATATATATATATATATATATATATTTTTTTTCATTTTGATCATTCTTTTAAGTTACAAGTGAAATTATAAAATTTAAAATTAAAAAAAAAAACCTCATATTTCAAATCACACAGACTTTCTCAATCAATTCTACAATGATTATTCTCAAAATAAATCTAATTCAATAATTAATCAATTATAAATTGGGCCAGGCAATGAATCAACAAAACCACTAGAGAAAAAACGAAACATCTGTGGATTTTAGCAATGATAAGCTGTTAAATGATTTCATTGCGAGCAGTTGAATGTAAGAGTGAGTTCTGCAATTCTTGCAAATAGGTAGTGGAATCCAATCAAAATCAAAATGAAAGACCTGTGAAATGCTCTAGGTAATCTAGTTCACTTGCAGCTACCTCTTTCATAAAAGAAATAAAATGTTTACCATCCAACAACAATCCAAAAATGGATATCCGTTAGTACACTTTCCAAGCTGACTCAAAATCCAAAATTTAACTTTCCAAACTGATATTCCTATCAACGGGACACTTCTAAGCCTCTCTACGGACAAAGTAGAGTTTACCCACAACATGAAGAATTGCAACAAAAGCTATGAACCCAATGCTCATGATGAGTACAACATTTGGAGAGATCTTTAGTCCAGGAGCATCATCTGTGTAAAACTGAAGCATAGTCCCTGCAGCTCCTCCTGATGCCCCACCACTGGTTGTCCTTCTCCTGCGCATGCTTGCAGCAGCTGCTGCGCTGCCTCTTGGGGGTGCGGTTCCACCTAAGGCCATTTCTGTAACAACAATCAATATTTGAAATAGTTAAGATCCATATTTGTGCTAATTGAGCATCTATAAATGCATCTACAATCAATCATCAGAATAATGGTTTGCCTCAGGAAGTTCATACTTTACAATTCATGACTCATTGTTTTGAATATTCATCTTAAACAAGCCATATTCTAATCTACGGATCAATATGCAATAACCAGTCTTGTATCTTACATAGAGATATAAGAAAGGAATTTTATAACTAATTTAAAAATAATGATATAACCCATGGTGCGAAGGGCATTTCACAGCAGATCCAACAAAAGGCAAGAAAGTGAGAAACTCAGTTAACCAAGCACAAATCCATCAACATTGTCACTTGCCAGGCATTAATAATAACCATTTGTTTTTATTTTTGATATTCAAAAGGAATTGTATTGCCTTGTAAAACCCTTTTTGAGCTTCATGACAATGTTATTTATTGTGATTAGGCCACATCTAATAAAAATAAGCATTGAGAAACCAAATTTTTTGACAGCCTCAACCACAATAGAAACATGCAAATCTTCAGAAGCAAAATTCACCAATGAACTTCCAGCAAATTAAACAGTAGAATCGACACAAAATGAAAACAAAAACAAAAATGGATATTCTCAATCAGTTTCTGGTGTAGCTTTCCACAAACACAAAAATTGACAAATGAGTCAAATCATAAAGAACCGAAGAATTCTGAGGTCGGTCTCGGAAAACAGATCTTCAAGTCTGCGTAATCGAAGCTTGCATATATCAAATTGGAACCAGCTCCAAAAATATACCCAAAGTAGATCTAATAACGGAATTCTAAAAACAAGACTCAAATAAGCCTAATCACATTTTATCTCCCCCATATGAAAAGAGAACGCAACAATCAAAAACTAGTTCTATAAAACAAAATTAAAACCAAAACCTAATTGAGTGAAATAGATCTATATAAGCCTGAGAGAATTAGAGCTCAACAAGCAGGTAAAGGAAATTGGGTCAAAAATAAAAAATAAAAAGGCAGATCTATTAGGATCTGAAAACTAGATTTATCTGAGTATTCAAAATCGCATATATTACATGTAGATCAAGTGAAATTAAACAAAATGAAGAACTTGCCTGAAATCCGATCGGAGAATTGAGAGATCGGCCGAAGTTGAAGATCGGAGAAATGAAATTGAGTGCAATTGTATATTTGAGGAGGGATTAAATGATCCTTCGGTTTATATGGTGCGGGTACGAGTACGCGTATACTTCGTTTGATCTCTTTCTCCACGCACAACTAACCAATTATTATCTGCCACCTCAGATTTTAAACAAATTAGAAATCAAACCTGCCTGCAATATGGGTGAAGACGTGGTGGGCTAGTCGATTTTTATTTTGGCAAATTATTATATTAAAATAAAAATAAATATAAAATTATTATGAATAAAATGATATTAAATTTGGGTAAATCAATTATTAAATAATTAAAAAAAAATGTAATGGAAGGCCATATTTTTTTTTAATGAGAAATTATTAAATAGGATAGAAGCATGCTCATTCTACTCACATAAAAGTGAGTTCATGTGTGATTGGAATAAAGATACACCTATGTGATTTCACTTTTATATAAATAAAAAAAAGTATACTTATATACTACCTAATGATTTTTTTTTTATTATTTCCTAGTCTAAAGCCCAAGGATGGGGATTTTTTTTTCTTTTCTGTCTCAATTTTTCACAAGATAGGCTTTAAATTGACTTTGATTTTTTATTTTATAGCTACAAACGAGGATATTTGTTAAAATGAAGGATAAACATTTAATTTGTCCCATAAATTTTATATTCATGAAAAAAAAATAATTTGATATTGCAATGGTAATAGTTGAATACCCAAAACCAATTTAAAATCCCTAAATTTAAATTTGTTACCCTTTTCAGATCGAGCTAGAGAAATGAAAACTTTAACTTCAGTTTCGACTCCTCCCCAAAAACCTGATATCCAATCCCTAAAATCTCATCTCAAATTTGGAAATTCCCCAATTGCCCGATGCCTTCTTCGAGTCGATCTTCAATCTCTTCTTCAAATCGTCATTGTGTTTCTTGCATATTAGAGTACAACTATGAGGGACTACCTATGTTTTGCAATTATGGATTAAAGACACCTCGATGGGTATCTTGGAGCAAGATATTTTATTCATGCAGAAATTTTAGGGAAGGTTGTTTGGCAAGTTTGTTCATTAAAACTCTGTTTTGTTAGTTTGTTGATGTTGATGCACAATGTTTGTAGGAGAATGATTGCAAGTATTTTGAGTGGCATGATCAGAAGATGATTCCAAGAGCTATCCAATTGATTAATGAGTTGAAGGAAGCTAATGAAGGTTTGAAATATCTTGGAGGTGATGGCTACTATGCATAGAATCTGGGATCTCAATTGCAGGTGACTGATTTGAGAATGGAGTTGGGTGAAGCAAGGAAGCAATGCCAGAGTTTAGGGAAAAGAGTTTCCTGCTTAGTGTTTGCTTTGGTTGTGATTTGATGTTTTTGTTGGCTTTTGTAATTGGGAAGTAGAGATTGTATGGGGTATAGGCATAGGCAGTATAAAATTTGATGATGAGGAAGGTAATTTTTGTTATCTGGTGCCTTGTTGCCTGATAGTTGGTTTTGTAATTGTATGGTAATGGTATTTTACAGGCTTATGCATTCTGTTGTGTAACCTTGTGCTTCTAATATAGTAATGAAGTGAAATCAGATATTGGTTTAGCATGTTGGTCTTAAAATGGTCTTAAATTATTTACACCTGTTGTGGATGATATATTTGTCTTCCTGTTAAAAGAAACTTTATGGCTAAATCCTAATCCCACATCAAATTAGTATGGGTTTGGAGGAGGTTTCTATGGCTATAAAAGGAAGCCTCCTCCTTTAGTTAAAATCATCCCACAATTAGTCTTCTCCTATTTCTAAGGCTTTAATTGTATTTTCCTCTTCTGTCTTTTGTTATATTTCTTTACTATATTGAAATATTATTTTGGTAGTGTCCGAGAACGTAGGCAAAATTGACCGAACCTCGTTAAAATTATGGTGTTTTCTTTATGTTCCTTTTATGTTTATTTAATAGCTATTGTCGAGTATAGTTGTAGTGAATTATTATGCTATTAAATTACTTGTCTTGGTAAAATTCTGGCTAAGGAAAGACTTAGTACTTAAGTGTGTCCTTTGGGACCCACCTCTCTTTCCTGGGAATTTACCTTGTGGTGATTTGTTAGTACAATCGTTCTCACTCTATTCACCTGTGTAATAGTTAGAAGGTGAATTTGTTATTATTAGTGGAAGTAAAAACTCCGAATTCCACAACAATTGGTATCAGAGCCCCTGGATATCTTAGTATGCTTTGTGGTTGCAGTTTAGACTGATCTTCCACATCAGAAAAGATTTTCTTTGGCTAATTGGCATTCCGCATCGAAAGCTATTAAATAAAATTTGTGGTAGAAATGTCAGACATCACAAAAAATTCCACATTGTCAATTTTAGCAAGAACTACTGTGACAAATGCTAGATTTGCAGTGGAGATTTTTTATGGCACTGAACATTTTGGTATATGGCAAAGTGAGGTTCTAGATGCTCTTTTTCAGTAAGGTCTAGACATTGCCATTGGAAAAAAATAAACCAGATGATGTTGAGGAGAAAGAATGGAAGACCATCAATCGTGTGGCATGTGGTACAATTCGCTTGTATCTTTCCAGAGAGCAGAAGTATGCATTCTCCAAAGAAACTTCTGCAAGTAAATTGTAGAAGGTACTGGAGGAGAAATATTTGAAGAAAAATAATCAAAATAAGCTACATATGAAGAAAAGACTGTTTCGCTTCACTTATGTTCTGGGTACCACGATGAATGAGCACATCACCAATTTTAATCAGCTAGTAGCTGATTTAGTGAATTTGGATGTGACTTTTGAAGATGAAGATTTGGCATTAATGTTGTTGGGATCCCTTCCTGAGGAGTTTGAGTTTCTTGAGACTACTCTACTTCAAGGGAAGGCTGAAGTGTCTCTCAGTTAAGTTACTGCTGCCCTGTACAATTATGAGCTCAGAAAACGAGACAAGAAAGAAAGTACTAGTGGTGTAGCAGAAGCAATAGTAGTGAGAGGACGCTCTCAGAGTCAGAATAAAGGAAGGAGAGAGAGATCGAAGTCCAGACCAAAGAAAGATGAATGTGCCTTTTGCCGGGAAAAAGGGCATTGGAAGAAGGACTGTCCTAAGCTAAAAGATAAAGGCAAGCCTGATAAAGGGAAAACTGCCTCAGATTCGAATGTAGCTGAGTACAATGATGAAGACTCAAACCTTTCACTTGCTGTCATGACATCCACAAGCTCTTCTAGCGCATAGTTATTGGATTCTAGATGTAACCATCACATGTGTCCCCATCGAGACTTTTTTTTTTAAAAAAAAAACTAGAAGGTGGAGTTGTTTACAGGGCTAATGACAACCCGTGTGCAACAAATGGGATTGGTTCCATTCGGCTGAGAAATTATGATGGATTAATCAGGGTGCTGACAGATGTTCGTTATGTGCCGAGTTTAACAAAGAATCTCATTTCTGTGGGAGTCCTAGAATCAAAGGGCTTTGTTGTAACTGCAACAAATGGAGTAATGAAAGTCATCTCTGATGCACTTGTGGTGAAGAAAGGAATTCGAAATAACTATAATTTGTATTACTATCAGGGAAATGTAATTATTGGAACAACAGTTACAACTTTTACTGATGATCGGGAGTTAGAAGTAACTAGGTTATGGCATATGCGCTTGGGGCATGCTGGAGAAAAATCCTTGAAACTTCTGATAGATCAAGGATTGTTGAAAGGAGTACGGACTTGCAAATTAGATTTTTGTAAGCATTGCATCAAAGGGAAGCAAACAAAGGTGAAATTTGGTACAGTAATCTATGATATTGAGGGTATTTTGGATTATGTTCATTCAGATGTGTGGGGGCCTTCCAAGACAGCTTCAATGGGAGGAAAACACTATTATGTTACCTTTGTTGATGATTTTTCCCGAAGGGTGTTGGTGTACACTATGAAGACTAAGGATAAAGTGTTGGCAGTTTTCATCAAGTGGAAAAAGGTGGTGGAGACTTAGACTGGCAGAAAAATCAAATATCTCTGCACTGACAATGGTGGAGAGTATAGAAGTGATCCATTTCTGAAAGTCTGCGAAGCTGAAGGTATTATTCGACACTTTACAGTCAGAAATACACCACAATAGAATGGGGTGGCAGAACGCATAAACCGAACATTGCTGGAGAAAGTTTGGTGTATGCTGTCTAATGCTGGGTTGGACAGACAATTTTGGGCTGAGGCGATGACATATGCGAGTCATCTCATTAATCGACTACCATCAACTGCTATTAGAGGCAAGACGCCTATGGAGATGTGGTCTGGAAAATCTGCTACAGATTATGATTCCTTACATGTGTTTGGTTCCATTGCATACTACCACGTTAAGGAATCAAAGCTAAACCCAAGAGCTAAAAAATCACTCTTTATAGGGATTTCATCTGGAGTGAAAGGGTATCGGCTTTGGTGTCCAGATATAAAGAAGATAATTTTTAGTAGGGATGTTACCTTCGATGAGTCTACCATATTGGAGAAGGTAACTAGTGAGATGGTACTCCACAACAGGTGGAGAGTACTCTAAAACAGGTGGAGTTTGAAAGAAGAATTGACCCAGCATAGAAAGATGTATCTAGTGGAGATACTCCTTTGGTATACGAGGAGTCAGATAAAGAAGACACTCTTACAGTAGATGAGGAGTTTGAAGAAGAAGAGATTCCAACCCAAGAACCTACATAGCAACACTTACCAATCGCATTGAGGAAGCCACAACGAAAAATTCAAAAGCCTGCTCGCTTTGTTGATATGGTGGCTTATGCATCACCAATTGAAGATGATGGAATTCTAACCACTTTTAGTGAAGCAGTTCAGAGTTCTGAAAAGGAAAAGTGGAGGAATGTCATGAATGAAGAAATGCAATCCCTTGAAAAGAATCAGACATGGAAACTAGCTAGTCCTCCGAAAGGAAACAAGGCAATTGGGTGCAAATGGGTATATGCAAAGAAAGATAAATTTCTTTACAAGAACAATGTCCGCTACAAAGCAAGATTGGTGGCTAAGGGCTACGCTCAGATGGAGGGAATTGATTATAATGAAGTATTTTCTCCAGTTGTAAAACATTCCTCTATTAGAATTTTGTTGGCTTTGGTAGCACAGTTGAATTTGGAACTAGTTCAGTTTGATGTAAAAACTGCATTTTTACATGGAGACTTGGAAGAGGAAATCTCTATGACTCAGCCAGAAGGATTCAAAGTTGCTGGAAAAGAAAAGATGGTATGTAAACTTGAAAAATCATTGTATGGATTGAAGCAATCTTCGAGGCAATGGTACAAGCAAATTGATAAGTTTATGATAAGGCAGAAGTATACAAGAAGCAAATAGGATCACTGTGTGTATTTAAGCAAGCTACAAGACGGATCCTACATATATCTTCTTCTTTATGTTGATGATATGTTGATAACTTCCAAGAGTCAGACAAAAATTGAGAAATTGAAGACTTAGTTGAACAGGGAGTTTGAGATGAAGGATCTAGGTGAAGCAAAGAAGATTCTTGGCATGGAGATAACTAGAGATAGGAAATTGGGGAGGCTTTGTTTGTCTCAAAAGGAATATTTGAGGAAGGTACTAAAGCGTTTTGGCATGAATGAGAAGTCAAAACCAGTTAGTATTCCGCTTGCTCCTCATTTCAAGCTTAGTGCATCCATGTCACAAAAGAATGATGCAGAACGGGAATACATGTCAAAAGTACCGTATGCAAATGTTGTTGGTAGTTTGATGTATGCAATGGTGTGTACGAGGCCCGACATTTCACAGGCATTTGGGGTTGTAAGCAGGCATATGCATGATCCTGGAAAGGAACATCGGCAAGTTGTGAAATGGATTCTACAGTATATTCTGAAAATTGTGGATGTTGGTTTAATGTTTCAGCGGGATGAGAAATTCAGTCAATGTGTAGTTGGATATTGTGATTCCGACTATGCTGGTGATTTGGACAAGCATCGATCAACTACCGGTTATGTGTTTACTCTTGCAAAGGCACCGGTTAGTTGGAAGTCAACCTTACAGTCAACAGTTGCGTTGTCTACTACAGAGGCAAAGTATATGGCAATTACAGAGGCTGTGAAGGAGGCAATTTGGCTTCAAGGGTTGCTTGGTGAACTGAGAATTGAACAGAAATGCATTAAAGTGCATTGTGATAGTCAGAGTGCTATTCATTTAGCAAAAAACCAGGTTTATCATGCAATGACGAAGCATATTGATGTTCGATATCACTTTGTACGAGAGATTCTAAAAGAAGGTGGAGTCATAATCTAAAAAATTCGGACTACTGAGAATCCTGCTGACATGTTGACAAAAGTTGAAACGGCAGTCAAGTTTCAACATTGTTTGGACTTGATCAATATTGTTAAAAATTAATATTTGGGATTTGCAAATACTACTGAAGATTTGATTTGTGAGAATTTAAAGAATGTCTAGCTGGGATTTGGAATTCGCCAAGGTGGAGATTTGTTGACTTTATGACTAAATCCTAATCCCACATCGAATTAGTATGGATTTGGAGGAGGTTTCTATGGCTATAAAAGGAAGCCTCCTCATTTGGTTAAAATCATCCCACAATTAGTCTTCTCCTATTTTTAAGGCTTTAATTGTATTTTTCTCTTCTTTCTTTTGTTATATTTCTTTGCTATATTGAAATATTATTTTGGTAGTATCCGAGGACGTAGGTTAAATTGGTCGAACCTCGTTAAAATTCTGGTGTTTTCTTTATGTTCCTTTTATGTCTATTTAATAGCTATTATCGGGTATAGTTGTAATGAATTATTGTGTTATTAAATTACTTGTCTTGGTAAAATTCTGGCTAAGGAAAAACTTGGTACTTAAGTGTGTCCTTTGGAACCCACCTCTTTTTCCTGGAAATTTTTCTTGTAGTGATTTGTTAGTACAATCGTTCTCACTTTATTCACCTGTACAATAGTTAGAAGGTGAATTTGTTATTATTGGTGAAAGTAAAAATCCGAATTCCACAATATGTGAGTATATTACTATATCTTTTAACAAGATCAACAAAGTTTTCAATTGAACAATTAATTAAAAACACACAGAAATAAGCACAACTCATGGCAACAAAGTAGGCCATTTCAGAAAGTTTTATAAATATGTATAAAGTTGCTTGCCAAATTACAATTTGTAGTAATATGTATTTAGCATATTGTAATTACATAGCCTGAAATTGTTTGCCTTTGAATGAAACAAAAAATAAAATGTACGCCAAAGGGCTTTCTAATTGCTATATTAGTCTATAAACCCAAGTATGTAACCAAAATTATGCTGAGCAATGCTAATCATAACATTGACCTTCATAATTTTGCAGATGAGTTTCATCCTATACCAAAATATAGTCAAACTAAACCCTATTCCAAAACCAAATATATAATATGTTGTCAGTTATCCAAAAAGACAAAAGACATGCTAAATTGCTTCAAGGTTTCCATATAGGCTTCTTTGTAGACTTTTTCTTCACTGGTTGCTTTTGTTGAGGGGGCAGTTGTCTCTTTTTGGTGTTATGTTCTTGAGGAACTTATGACTGAGATTGTTGGGTGTTGATGTGTTGACTGTTGATTATGGTGCTTTGTTGAGATGAAAGTGGATCACTTGTGAATCTTTGTGCTGGTGGAGCTAGATTTGAAATGTTGTGCTGTAAGTTTGTGTGAGCAGATTGCACTGAACCTGGCATATTCATCCTTATTTCTGGTGTTGGTGACAAGTTCACTGCTGCATTTTCAGATGACAGATTCACATTGCTCAAATTTTGGGATGGAAATTGAGATTGGGTGGCTGCACTTGTTAAACCTTGTTGCCTGACTTGCTTTTTAAGATTCCAATCTTCTTTTGTTGTTCATCATATAGTTGTCTTGTGGTCACACATAAGAAATTCTTATTCTTATGAAATAAACCATGTTGTTAAAATCGGACCGGACCGGCTGGTCGGACCGTTTAAACTGAGAACCGGTCACTGGTCTGATTTTTAAATCATAAAAAACCGGATAAATCATGAACCGGAAAAAAACCAGTTCGAACCGAAAAAACCGGTGACAGGTCGAACCGGATTTTTTCAAAACGACACCGTTTTGAACTAAAAAAAAATTAAAAAAAAAAGAGAGAAAATGTCAGATAAATTAAATTGGTCCGACCGGTCGAACCGTGAACGGCAAGAAAACCGATTCAACCTTCAGTCCGGTTTTAACAACATTAGAAATAAATGAAAGAATATTTATTAAAAAATGATGAAAAATTACCTCTTCAAAAAAATTATCAAATATTAGATTTCTGTAACGATATAGAAGATTTTAATTTAATTGATCAAAAACAGATTTTACATAAAGCTTTCTTCAAGCTTCCTTCCTTCTGTATTATCAAGGTTTCTAGTATTCCCGTAATATACAAACCAATTTTCAAAAAACGCATTCCTCAATATTTCAAAAATTTCTATCTCAGTTGGTATTTATACTTGCTTAATGACTTCTGTCTCTAATGCTGCAGGCTTCTTTGCATTTGTTGTGGAAGCAGCTTTTGAGAAAAGCCATGAAGCAATCCTCTGAATGCCTACTTTTGGAGTGCTTTAGCTAGAAGAACATAACAATATTTCCCTGTAAAAACGTATTTGATTACCAAAAAAAAAAAAAACACCTTGGATCTTTATTGAAAATGTGGCATCTCCAGTGATACTGTATTATAGATAAAGATATTCAGCAAAGGTCCTGTATCTGAGGCATGTAGTTTTCTAACCATAGGAATTGAATTAAGCAACAAATGAACCACATCAACAGGTGCAATAACAGGCACATTAAGATGTCCTGAATTCGCAAATTCAACTAACTGTAATTTAATATTACACGTGGCAAAGATCATATTCCAGAAGAAGGTGTAATATCAATAATTTGATGTATGTGGAGATTTACACTTGTAATATACCTACCAAGTCAGATGGCTATTTGCTAACTCAATTAGAATATCTGACCTAGTTGAAGGTTAGAAAAAACAGCCCTGGCTTTTAAAATACATTAACACAGCGTACTCTTATTTAGCTTGACATACACATGGCCCACATAAGTTGTATGCTTCGTGTGACAGCCTCATTAGCAGGCTCTCTGTGAAAAGCTCTGGCAAATGCTCCCCTGCTACAACTATGCTAATCGTCTAATTTAGGTAAGATAATCATCAGAGAACATCTATAGAGTATACCACTGAGACATTTTGCATTTGCCATGGAAATCATTAAAATGTTGACCAAACTGAAGCCTCTCATCTTCAACTGATGCATTCAACCCTTCAATCCCTTGAAAAATCTACCACCTTTATTTCCCACTCCAGTCCCAGCAAGACTTGATGAAAGGAGAGATCTGGAGTCTGGTCGCCATTTCAACTCTTTCAGAGCAGAGAACAGAGATGCCAGGGCAGGAGTCACTTCACTGTCCTTTATCTTGTTGCACGATATTACTCGTAATCTTTGAAGCTCCTTCCAATTAAGAATAACTGCCTCCAAACCTGCTGTTGTCAGCAATGAGCATCCTTCTAGAGATAGAAGCTTCACCCTCCTAGCAAGAAAGATAAAGAAAAAGTTCATCAGAACATGGATTCTTTCCCAAGGTAATAATCCATGTTAAAAGTTAATGTCAAATCACAAGAATGAGCGAATCACTGAGGGTGAACGGGTCTCAGTTTCAATGATTAGAACAAAATTTAGGCAAAACATCATAACTGACCAAATAATTCAAGCAACTACCATCGATGCAAATATCCTTGGTCACAACCATGGGCTTAATACATGGTCATACCCACACACATGCAACAAATAAACATGCATATATATCCAGTATGTAATTGGTGATAACTCTGACTCTACTTTATGTCCCTTTTCTTTTCTAGTATACTAACTTGCGTAATAGATTTGGAATGCAAGAGTATACACTGAATTTTCCTCTGAAAAAATGCTTTATTCACAAAAAAAAAAATAGGAGCTCTCAAGCAAATAAGCCATAAAATTGGGGTAGGTGCAGTATTTGCGCAAGGGTCATGAAAGGGGGGACTGATTTCACGAATTCTATCAGTTCCGCATCTTTGGCTTGATTTGATTGTTATGATATATACCATTGCTTGAATGTGATACCTGAACATAGACTTGAACGAATGCAGACACACAGAAAAGTGCAAAAAGATTAGCCAAGTGAATTTGACTCAAAATGTTGCTCTACATACATTCCTACTGCAAAGTACTGTATGCTTTAATTCAAAGATGGAGATGGACAACATGAAACTACCATTCTCTAAAGCCAAACCATGCAAATGATTTATATAAAATGAAACAAAACAAGCTAAACACAGATATTGTACCCAACATACACCAGGTCGTCCTTATAGTGGTATAAATTACTTCATCCATCTCATTCTCTTATGAATATCATGTCAAGTTAGAAATTAAGAAACAATTGAATAAGTAATCATAAAAACCACAATGACAAAACCCCGTACCTAAAAACACTTGCAATGCCAAATACTTCATCCTCCAATCCCCAACAGTTCTGAAAAACAATCTCCCTAACAGCCTCACAAACTAAAAACAGAGCCTTTACAGCAGGCTTATCCCGCATCTGACACTGTTGCAGATGCAGCTCTTCAAGAGTAGGACAACACCCCAGATGCTCATCTTGGCCTGGACTCGAATCAATGCTCTTGCAGGACTGCAGCCTCAAAGTCTTCAAATTCCCACAAAATGACAATGCAGCCAACCACCCACCATCCATTTTATGATCAAAGAGAGTCAACTCCTCAAGCATTTGACAGCACTGCCCTATTGCTTTAATCCCATCATAGCTCCCTTCACATCCACACAGCTCAAGCTTCACTAACCGCCTACATCCTTGGGCTAATATCGTTAATCCAATATCAGACACCACCGACTTATAAAACCCATCAATACAACCAATCAATTTCACCACTTGCAAATTCCTACACCCTGAAATGCCCTTTAACGATAAATCCCCACAACAATGCAGCTCCAGTTCTTGTAATGTTTCGCAATTATTTGAAATACTCAACAGCCCAGTTTCGCTCGCGCCAATTGCAACAATTCTCCTCAAATTAGGATAACGTTTGGCAATCATTTCAAACCCACAGTCAATCAAATCCGATGGTAACAGGTCATTCTCTTCAATAAACCCTGTCTCTGAGAATTCAGTACCAATGTGAATCGACAAATTCTTGTGAGTCAACATAATACCGGAGTTTCGAGGCGTTGTAATACATGCGTCGACGATGCCAATCTCGGTGAGATTGGGAAACCGGTGAAATATCCGACCCGAATTAAGAAATGACCAGTCGGTGAGCTCGAGGGATTGTACCAAGCGGCCGTGAAGGTGCAACCAGCGTTTGCAAACAAGAGAATTAGAGGTATACTGAGAGATTGGAAGCCTGGAGAAAATTTGGAGGAGGAGTTCATCGGAGAGAAGGGAAGTGTGATCAGGTCCAGGAGGCTCCAAAATTAGAGATTTGAATCCGGTTATTAACGAAAAGTCAGTCTCAGAAGGAGGTGATGCTGATTGGCTAGCAGATAAGGATCTGAGATGCATCTTCAAAACTACATGCTTTAGCGATTGCTCTTTGAACCATTCATCTGGTAAGCTAACAGCTCTGCTCCGCTTTGATATTGGAGATGATGCTCTTGGACTGTGGTTAGGGTTAGGGTTTGGGCTCGCATCCGGTGAATATGACATTTATTTGGATGGATTAGGATTAGGATTAGGATTAGAATTCAAATTGGCATTTATAATAATTATTATTATTATTTTTACTGGCTTTTTTTTTTTTTTTTTTTTAACTTTTGAATCTGTCAGTATCAGGCTATCAGCTCGCTGCGTCCACTTTTTTTTTACTGCTCTCTGGTTTGGTTTGTTATTTCCCAACTTCTTTACTATATTCCTAACTAATCAAACATTAACACATCTTTTCTTGGGAAAGATTTGCCTACAACGTATATATATATATATATACACTCCGCAAATATAATAAAAATATGTCAGATAAATTTGAATATAGATGTCTTTTACCAAAAATATTTATATAATTATTTTTAATTGAACAACTTTTTGAAATTATTCACAAACACTGAGGATGGAGTGTACGAACAATTGATACAGGCAATAATTTTTCTGTTAACTTTCCCTTTTTTTTTTTTTTTTTTTGTTTGGATTTGTGGGGTTTATATATATATTTTTCCATTCATTTGCAAATGATTTTATTTTGATATGGTAATGATTCGGTGTGGAAGCGACTATGATTAAATCATTGATTGGATGTCAAAGGCATTCAGCTCTTTAATTTTTCTAATGACATGGCGCAATTCTATTGGGCTTATTTTAGATGTTTAGATTTGGAGTTTGGCACCCCACTCTAACTGGGTAGGTTTTTATTTGAAGCTTGAAATGATTAGAAAAATGAACTTTCTGTTCCCCACATTTTTGGGTTTTTATTGAAAGAATTTAAAATCTGTCTCATGTGTGGTTGTGACGATTGTGGACTGGCAAGTACCTTTTTAAAGGCTTAAACAACTTTTATAATAAACGTATAAAGATTAATTCTTTCAAATTCCTGTTAACCTTTTTTTTTTTTTTTTCTTTTCTGGATTTTGTTGAGATTGGAGTTATGAGGTAAAAACACTTCCACGTGTACTACAAAATAAAATAAAAATAAAACCAAAGGACATGCTAAAATTCATCTAAACAAATCTTGGAATTAGAAATCAAATTTACTTTTTTCATAATCTAGAAAAAGTTATTTTCATTCTTCTTGTCATGGTAAGTCCTTTTATTTGCAAAATTAAGATCTCTCTTACTTTTACTAAATTAAAAAAAAAAAAAAAAAAAAAGTTAATACCAAACATTAAAAATTTTATAAATGTGATAAATACCAACATAATATAATTTTTTTTTTTTTTTTTTGCTCATTTAGAATATCATGATGGATAGGATGATAATTTTTTTTATTAGAAAATCTATCTCCTATATGTTATTCAAACAACAATATACTAAATTTTAAAATAAAATAAAATAAACCTTATAAAGTTGAGGGATGTGTAGTTATATGGTATTTTTACACAAATACTCAAAAATGATGAAATATTTTCATATATGTCTTTTTTTTTTCAAAAATATAACTTGTTAAATTTTATATTTTAAAAATACTCCACTTTCAAAAATATATTATAAGTATATTAAAGTATAATAAAGCTATATCATAAGTATACAAAATAAATGAAACATTTTTTAAAATCTAAAAAGACAGAATGATATTTTTTGAAAAGACATAATGATATTTTTTTTAAAAAAAAATTATAGGGATTTTTACACAAATATTATAAAAAAATAAAATATTCTCATATATGTCTTTTTTTTTATTTAAATACATTTATTAAATTTTTTATTTCAAAAATATCTCACTTTTAAAGATATATTATAAGTATATCAATAGTATATCATAAATATATCAAAAGTAAATTATAAGTATATAAATAAAAAAAATATTTTTGAAAATTTAAAAAGACGAAATGATATTTTTGATGTAATTTCCTCAAAATTATATTTGATGTAATTTCTTCTAATTATATACCCATCATATTAGCTTATTAATTCTTATATTTTTGCTAGAACCTAAGGCTATAGCACTTTGGACTATGGCTTCTTAGTTACTTCAATAGTCAAGCCCATAAATATGTGATGGACCAGAGGCCACTAATAGCACTGCACTGTGATCGATGCTGTTAGAGCGGGTTAAGCCCTATAAGCCCATTAACAACAAACTCAGTAGCCCATGACTCCCTCGTTGTCTAAATGAAAGCAGTTCTCCCAAGACGGTGATTTAAAAAAAAAAAGAACAATTAGTTCAACATTTTTCTTTTTTCCTTTATTATTCTCCAATATAAATCCTTTACTATATTAATGCACCCATAAGTTTAATCTGACAATAAATAAATATTTCAATTTAGATAAAATTTCATGTTCAAATCCGTCATTATTTTATTTTAATATATATACAATTTTTGATTAATAGCTCAATAGACAATAGTCAATATAATGTCTATTTTCATAAGAATTTATAATATCAATCAATGATAAAATTTTATAGGAATTACAATGGAGAATAGAATTTGTACCAATAAAAAAGTGCATGAAAATTTAACATTATTAACATTGAAAATATAAAAAAAGAAGTGTTGCATCATACTATAGCAACCTAATTTGGAGGTATGTATATCTATTTGTCAATGAAGAGTCAATCATTAGTTTATTCACTCTTTATGAGAAAAGCCTTTATTATTGTCTAGCGATACACAGCGACATTACAACTTATAACTACATATGGGACCATTCAATTTTTGGTACCTCAAATCAGCATCAGGCTGCCGCTGTCTAAATTTGACTACCACTCCATGCATTTGATTTTGATTGTACAATTACAATAAACCTGCATATGGATTTTCACTTTGCAATCAATTTTATCAATTATTTGCTTAATTCCTCTTTTATTACAAAAAATTAATTAAGATTTTACACTCTAACAACTAACAAAAACATATTTGTTTAAGATTGTCTTAAATATTTAAGATATTATTATATATATTGATGATTTTATATGATAATGAAATTAATTGTCTATATTCCCTTTCATTAGACAATTGAATGAAAACATTATATATTCCCTTTCATTAGACAATTGAATGAAAACATTAAAATAAATAAGTTAGTTTAAGGGAAAAAGGAGAGTGGAAAGTAGAATGGGATGACCTCCAATAAAGTGTGT
>CATKHJ010109994.1:0-11903 GCA_949750685.1 Vernicia montana | reverse complement strand
ACATTTTAAACTTTTTAAAAATTATGTTTATATTAAACTATCTATAATGTAATTTAATTAATAATTAATTGTGTTTAGACACCCACCCGTTAACATATTCTTATCAATATGTTTATATGTTGTGTGTTAATTTTTTTTTTTTTGAAGATTGTGAAATATTTTATTTTATTTTTTGTATGTGGCTTTAAAAAAAAATCGGCTGAAATCTTGAGGGTAAGTGAAAGAGAATTGTGGAGATTTTTTATTTATAACATACATAAAAAGTCAATGAAAGTATATAAAAGTCTATTATTTATAAAAATCAATGACTTTTTGAATACCTGTTAACTTTTATAGACTTTATAAAAATTGAAATTTAATACCCCTGATTTCTATAGACTTTTTTAAAGTTTTTAAAATATATTATTGAATATCTCTTGACTTTTATAGAGTTTTTAAAAGTTATTATTGAATACCTCCTGACTTTTTAAGTTCATAAAAGTCTTTAATTCTCCTAATTCAATACACCCATGTTAAAGCTGATAATAATTACTCTCTTTCTCTCTCTCTCTCTCTATTTTTTTTTATTATTATTATTTATTGTGTTGTTTAAGGTCATTATATAAGAATTAAGAAAATTATTAAATAATTTTAATTATAAAAAAATATTTATATATGACTAAATTATCTTTATGTAAAGTTATTGAGAATTTAGTATATAAAATAAGAGATAAGGATAAATTTGAAAAAAAAATTAATGTCTTTTTTATTTTTTGAAGTGACGAGTAAATTAAAATAAAATAAAATTTTTAAGATCACATGGACACATAAAAATACAATTAGTAGGAGCAAATAAAAAGTTAGTAAGCTAGTGTTTGGTAAAATTAAAAATTAAGTGCTGAATATAATAAATATTGAAATTTTTAAGTTTTGAATATAATTAATTTATTTGATAATTATTATTATGAAAAATTATTAAACTTATTTATTGGACATAATTAATCATATGATATTGATATTTAAGTTTTAACCATTAAACACAGTTTGAAATAAAAAAAATCATAAATAAAAAAAATTAGAAGCACCAATCATATTAGGATAATATTTTTCATAAATTTTTAAAAAATAAATATTATTAAACTTTAAATGATTATTATAAAAATTGATAAATGAGTATAAAAAAAAAGTAAGAATATGTTAAAGGTATAAAAGTCACTTTAATAAAAAATTTTAAAAATTCAATAACCGAATATATTCAATAGAAATTTTAAATCAAATATTTTAATTTATTATTTTAAATAATTTTTGATTTAATTGAAAATTTTAAATTAGAATTATTTTATATTATCAAATCATTTTAAATTTTATAAGTATTAAAAATATTAAATTAAATAATAAGTTAAATTATCAAAATAACCCTAAGTCAAATAACTCTTCAGATGGGAGACCTAAAGAGTGAAGGTTAAGGAGAGCGCGAATAGCCCTTTCCTAATCGTTGGCAAATTGGTTTTCCAAGTCAATAACAATAAGCTGACCTTTATTTTTCCTTCTTATATATCGCATTATTATTATTATTATTATTATTTATTCTTTTTGGCTTTTATAGGAATATTCTAAAGAACATAATTGGATATCCTGCTTTGACTAGCATGAATTAAAAAATAAATATATAAGAGATTGGAGCCCCATATGTAAATTCCAAATTAAACTTCCACCGTAATCAACAATCATGCATGTTATTGTGGAAATTTGGAATTAAGAAAAAGAAAGAGAGTCAACTTTATAAATTTGTGAAAAGTTAAGCATGGATTATTACACAACACAAGCATGGATTCTTTACCAAGGGACCACTTTGACTAATAAATTGTCTGAGTAACAACATGGGGGAGGGACATCATGTTAGACTTTCAAACAATTATTAGCCACATTTCATTTTCCTATTTTATTAATTATTTTTTTAGTTGGATTATAAAATAAATTTTTTAAACTATAATTGAAAATTTTGCAATTAAAAAAAATAAGCATATTAAATAGTTAGCTACATGTTATTTTTTTTAGTTGATGAGCAGATTTATTTTCCATTTTATTAATCAGAATTCAATTATTAGAATTAAGTTAACAAGAAAAATTTATCATTTATAAATCTCTTAATTTTTGTGTGGATGATTTACTTTTAAATGAATTAGTGAAATAAATTTAATATGACTTGAAATAATTAATATGTGATATCACCTTACAGTTAAAAGAAATATTTACTATATAATTTATCATATCTAAATTAAGAGATTCAAAAAATAAAAAAAAATATAAATAATAATAACATGTTTTTAGTTGATTTAATTTTGATTAAAATTTAACTCACACTCTCACAACACTTAATAAAATTTTAATATCATTGAAATATAAATAGATTTATTAATAATAACTAATTATTTTTATCTATAAAAAAACTAATTATTTGAATACACTTTAAAATAAGATTTAATTTCCAATTCAACATTAAATAATTTATTTATGGTAAAATATTGATATTCACTAAATATATATTTCTTTTGTGATTTCATCATAATATTAAAATCACATCAATAAAAAATGGAATAAACTCATTTACTAATTATTCGTTTTTGTGATTTAGCATATTCCACGTGGGTTTTGAAGATGCTACCGACTTCTATTATTAGCTATATATTTTCCCTCTTGTTCAAGGCAATAGGCTTGGCAGGAAATGGATATATATTAATTGCCATGGCATGAATAAGACTCATCAAGGTAGATCTTCACATGAATGTGTGAGTGTCGGTGTAAAGCATAGGACATGGACTATGACTCAATATGCAACATAACTTTAACTATTGGAGTATTTCTCATTCTTAATTTTTTACTTGGTTCAATGACAAGATTTATGTGCATACAAAAACTCATGCTTATTAATTACTAAATTTATTTTATATAAAAATTTTGAAATTGCAAATTTTATAGGGCATAATGCAAATGGTAAAAAAATTAAAGAAAATTATTATTGAATTAATAATTTATTGGTGCAGTATTTATTTTTTACAAATTTTTTTAATTATTTTTAATGTAGTTATCTTCTTACTTATCTAATCAATAATAGAGTAATATTTTGAACATATGTTACAAATATGTTTATTTTTATCAGTGTAAATGACATTAATATTTTTTTTTACATTCACATCTTCGACAACTTCTTACAAGATCATCTAACATGTAATTTCTGTCATTTTTAAAAAATGAGATTCAATCACTTCAGCACAAAACTCCACAATCGCCATTTTAATTAGGTATATCATTACCCTGTCCAGTTACAGAATAATGTGATCCTTTCTTATCAATCACTAGCAACCATGCAACTCATCTTCTCCAATCCCCGTAGCAGAAAAGCACTATAAATACCAATTTATCTTCATCTCAATAGGACTTTTTGGCCACCTTTAGAGCCCAAAAAGGTCTTACTAATAAAGCAGTCTTTTGGTCATTTACTGGAAGGTTGAACTTTTCACATTCAACTTATCACTTTTTGAAGCCCAGTGTCAGACATTCTTTCTCCATTGGAAAAGGTCTATTTCGTAAAAGTCATCACTAAACACTTTCATTCAAATACCTAAGGAAAGCAATTGTATCATCTCTCTAAACCCCACTCTTTTTCTTAAGCATTTAACTCCGTACGTGCAATTACACTGATTTAAGTATCAGAGATTCCGCGCTTGGCCATAGACTTGGTGTACCCCTAAATCCTAATTAGAGGTGGCAATTTTTGATCCACCCCAAAAAATTTGAGGGTCAATGTCACAGTTAACCAAATGGATTAAGTCATTTTTTGATATGAATGGGTCAAACTTGATCCGACATGAAATTGACCCGAACGAGTAAAAAATAAAAATTAAATTTATTATTAAATAAAACTCAATCAAATTTTTAATAATGTATATATATTTATTGTGAAATTTATTGTTTAATATCAAGTTTTTTTTTACATAATTAATGTATATATATTTAATATAAAAATAAACTTAATTATTGTTAATGTATTCTTGTAATAATAAAAATTAAAAATTATTTATAAAATATCGAATTTATCTTATTTTGATTAATATAATTAAATATATTATACTTTTAAAATTTATTTAACTATTTTTATTTTATAGCATTACCATTTTAAAATTTAAAATTTTGATAAATTTTTAAATTACTTGCTAAAATAAAAAAATATATTGATATTACAATATATTATAATTATTCAGTTTGATTATTTTATCATTATGTTATTATATGTGTAGGCATTGGAAGATATTTATTTATTATGATATAATATTTTATATGTATAAAAATTATATATGTGATAATAGATTTTAAATATTTTATATATTTTTAAATTAAATTGTATATATGATATTTTAAAATTTTAATGTTCATTTTTATTATTAAATTTCAAATTATTATATATATGAAAATTTTACTTTTATAAAAAAATTATCATGACTCGACCTGATCCAATCCAAAAATTTATTTTCAAAGCTAAATTTGAAAGTGAACCGAACCCAACCCAACTTAAAATCTTTTCTAATCATCAACTCGATGATTCATTTGAAACCCAAATACAACCCGTAATGACTCGACCTTAATCTGTCAAAAAATAAAAAGACAAAATCCAAAATAACCAAATTCAAAAATAATCCTAA
This sequence comes from Vernicia montana, assembly GCA_949750685.1. NCBI lineage: Eukaryota > Viridiplantae > Streptophyta > Magnoliopsida > Malpighiales > Euphorbiaceae > Vernicia > Vernicia montana. Next base: position 7,224 of record CATKHJ010109994.1, on the reverse strand, counting down.
TTCAAAATGATCCAACCCGACTCAGTTGCCACTCTACCCCCCAATGCTTCTTCTAACCCAGTCCTTCCTCCAATTGAGGTTCAGCATCTCCCACTATGGTCCAGCTCCTCCAACTGAGTTGTTGTACCCTTTCTTTCTTCTTCTTCTTCTTCTTCATTTTTTTTTTTTTTTTCCCCAAAGAGTTGTTGTACCTTAAATTCAACTTAGCAACGCCCATGCAACTTTTTATGGTGAGTTGCTAAGTGTGATAATATCCCAATTGACTTGTCAAGTGATAAGTTGTCGCAATTATCGAGAAGCTTTATGAATTATCACATTCAACTTTTCCATTTCTTTTATTGTTTTAGTTGAAATCAACTTTTCATCTTTAAAAAAGAGCTAGCAAAATAAAAATAGAACTCTTCCTGTACAACATAAAACTATTAAAAAAAAATTAAAGTTTTAAACTAATTATTACTATATGGTAAATAATTAAAGAGATAAAATTAATACTAAATTATGGTATGAATTTTTTTTTAAATAAATTGTTTAAAAAAGAAGAAGGCATTAAAGCTGAATTAAACAAGATAATAACACTAAATTAACTAATTAATTGTCTTTTCAATGCTCAAAGCTGTCTGTACTGAGATGGATTTAGCAATAAAGTGATAATTTGCAGATCCACTTATATCGGGACAAAAGACACGTGGGACGGCACATTGTCTGGAGCTAGAAAATATACTTTTCTGATTAGGGAAAAGTAAACTCAAATTTTCTTTGATTTTATAGTTAACGTTTTTTCTTTTTTGATAAAGTAAACTCAAATTTGATTTTATTCGAATTGGAGATTTTATAATTTTTTAGATCGCTCCATAATTACTGGCTCAAAAATTTATTGGTTGTTGCGATGATACTGAAAATTAAAAGAGTATTAATAAATTTTTAATTTAATAATATTAAAATTATTTTTAAAATTTTCAGATTTTAAATTCAAATATAAATTAGAGTTAAATTTATATTAAAAAAATTAAATATATATATATATATATATGCATTTTATTAAAATTAAAACTTGTTGAAAGATAATTTCTTTTGGATCTGAGTTGAGAGCGGTGTGAGTAATAAGACCTAGGATAGGTAGTAAAATCATTTACCTAAGGTAGATGTAACGACTTTCATGAATTTTTTAAAATATTTTTGAAACAGATTTCCAAAACCCTTCAAATAGACTAAAAACCCTAATCTATGAATCAAATCCAGAAAGAACCATATGGTTCCTCATCATCGGACTCCAAGATAAAAAAATTAAGCGTTCACAGTAGACAGTAAAACTATTGGCTTACTCTTAACTATTGAGAGAATTTTATTTTGATACAAAAATTTTCTTTTTAATATGGATTATTTTCTCTATAGAATCTAGGGGTATAAATGAGCCAAGTCGTTCGCGAACGGCTTGGTGTTTGGCTCGATAAAAGCTTGTTCGTATTCAGTTTGTTTTATAAACGAGTCAAGTTTGAGTCTTACTTTAAAGATCGATAAATAAACGAGCCGAGTTTGAGCAAGGTTAAGCTCGGTTCGATTAGGCTCGTGAACAGCTCAATTATAAGCTCGTGAACAGACTCGCAAAAAGCTCGATTAATAGGCTCGTGAGCAGCTTGATTATCATTATTATTATTAACTTAATAATATTGGCACTTTAAAAAATATATTTTAATACTTATATAAAATTTTTGGTAATTCAATTTGACTAAAATATATATTCTCCTAATTAAGATAATCTAATATTTTATTATTATATAATCTAATATTCTAATTTTTAAAAATATTTTTTTATTAATTAATGTCTTTGTAATACATGTGATACTCAATTTTATGATTAGATTTTTTTTTTTCACTAATTGGATGATTTTGCTTTTATATTAGTTTTAAATATTTTTGTTATAGTTATTTTATTAAAAATAAATATTTATGAAGTTGAGTATTTTGATAAATTATAAATGAATTTCAAAAAGAATCGAACTCGAGTTCGAACTTAACTTGATTGTAATTTATTAACGAGCTGAGCTAGAAAAACTCGATTGTAATTTATTAACGAGCCGAGCTCGACTCGAGCTTGAACATGATTTTCAAACTCGATTCAAAACTCGAGTTCCATCTCGAGCTCGGACAAAAAATATCAAGCCAAGCCTGAACAAACTAAAGCTCGGCTCGGCTCGGCTCGATTACACCCCTAATAGAATCACTTCTCTTTCAAACTCTTCTACCTATGAAAGCTCAGAGATTAAGAAGATAATCAATAGTGAATAAATTACTATTGAAAATTTGATTTGTTTATAATCGATTTCATAGGAAATGTATTAATAAGTATCAAAATTATGATTCATTTTATTATTTAGAAGATCAATTTAAGAATTGAGATTTAAAAGTAAATTAAGATTAATGCATGTAATTTAAGAATTAATTCAAGATATAATTTAAGGCCTAAAATTTATATTTCATCAATTGACTACCTATGATTTTATCTAAATGATAACCACGAGTTATGTGAACTGCAACTATAAAATTTTATTTAGTTAATATTAAACTTTATAAATTTAATAATTTATTTTTTAATTATTGTGTCAAAATAAAATGTAGTGATAAAAAATCATATGGAAACCTGAAATTGCATTTGAGATAAGTAATGCAAGCATTGGGATCATGCAATTTCAAGTTTCTCATATTTACAGGGAAGGTATTTTTGTAGCTGAATGCCTTTCTTGTCATGCCCTTCAGCTTTTCATTTGGCTCTTGGTGGAGTTCAATTCCTAGTTTTTCTCTAATTTAGTTGGTCATGATTTTGTTAGGAGCCAAAATTTCAAATTTACTTAATTTTAATCTCTTGTATTTTGCCTCATTTACAAGGAGCTTGTATTGACTCTTTCTTTCTTTTCTATTATTTAACAAATTTTTGGTTTTTGGTATTGGTATGATGTTGGCACTATAGGAGTGTAATACCTCAAAACCTAAACTAGAGGTATGTGAGAGTATGGAATGAAAATGAAGGTAGGAAACCCTAGAAGGTGTAAAACTTTGGAAATTAAACCCTAAAGTGTAATGGTTAGCCTTTTCCTAATTTAGGATTTTGTGTGATCGTTAAGTAATTAGTAATAGCAATTATGATGAAATAAAAATTAAAATCACATTAAAATGGTTAAGATTAGAATAAATGAGAAATTAGAGCTAATTTGGTTAATAAGAAGTACTTAGGAATGAAATAATTTGTGGAAGAGAGAATGGAAGATTTGAAGAGTGACATAATTATAATTAAAGTCAAATGAAATAATAAAATGGTAATAGAGTAACCACCATATGGCCAGCCATGATTGGTTTCATCTTGCCCAATCAAATTTTGCCATTTTTCCTTACTTTTTGACTTATAAAAAATGTACAAATTTCTACAAACTTTACTTTTTGTCTTCATATTATCTTCCAACACAAATTTTCACTAAACTTTCTATGAATTAACCTTGTGGAGGGAGAGGTTGGCTGGCCATATTAGAGTGAAGGAAGGGATTAACTACAAGGTATGAATTAAAAACTCTTTTGCTTCCTAATAGGTTATTAGAGTATATATTATCTTCCATGAATAAATTGTTGATGATTTGATGATGGAGGGTTTCGGCTAAGAAAGAAAAATTGGAAGATATTGGTTTATAAATTTTAATGAGTATAAGATGAGTTTAGTTGGATGTGTTAATGAATAAATTAAACTTAGCAACATTTAATTAACTTGAATTAGGCTTGAATTGAGATTAAAGTTTAAGTTAGGGTAGAAACTTGTACACTAGTTTGGTAGCTTAGAAGAAGAATTAGGGAAAATGCAAAACATAAAAGTTGTAGATTTATATTTCATATATATTTATACAAAATTTCAAATCATTTGGAATCCATTTGATAGGATAAATAGACTTGGAAACACAGACTGTCATATTATATTCTGTGCAGGGCAGAATTTATTAGCTACTGTAATTAATTTATTTCGAGGGGTAAATGGTATTTTTTTTAATACGAAATTTAGTATGAAGATTAATATATATGTTGCCTAGGTTTTCTAAAAATTTCAGGTCAAAATAATATGATTTGGTATAATAAATAGTTAGCTTAAAATATACTACTTAGGTTGCCAGCAAAAATGACAGATTTAAGCAATATAATTGATTAGGTACTTTAGCATAATAAATGAGTCTTAGATGAGTCATTTGTTTAATTCTAAGTTAAGATTAAGTAGTTAATTGAATTATTTTTGTATATACGATGATGTGTAGCTCCAAGAGGAAGTAAAAGAGGAGAAGCAAGGTAGATGTGAGCATTCGTATTGGTTATTGCAAAGGAGTAAAGTGATTAAGAGTGCTATTAGATTAAGGTGAGTGAACAAATACTATTATACTTGTGAATTTGAATCCTTGAAGTTTATTCAAGCCACCTATTATGTTGTTTGTTGAAATTACTTGTATTGAGCCAATTGCTTATTTCCATTTATTTACTTGAAATTGTTTCTATGAGAATCATTGAACCTTATGTTTATTGAAGATGTGAACTGTACTTTGAATATTGAAGATGTGATATGAGCCATTTGTTGTTAATATTTCTTGTATGAGAAAACCCTAAGTCTTAATGCAGAAATCTTTGTTTGATGTTGGTTAACATCAGATTGTATATACACAGATATCCGCGAAAGGGTATATTATCAAGATCCTAACTAGGAAGGGTTTAATGGTCCTAGTCATTAGGCTTGATCAATCTCATACCTTATAGTATTGAAGATTGAAGATTGTAAAAGAGCATGCGTAACCTAGCCTCTTCTCTTATCTTATTGAAGATTAAAGATTGTACGGAAGCACTTCGCTTCCAACTGTATTGATTTCTACTAAAAATTGTCATGTGTTCCATATGCCTATATTCCATCTAATATGTGACCTAATTGTTATTTGCTATTTTGCCACTTGATTTGAAATACTTGTATCTATTTGTTCTTTATATGAGAAATGAATACCATTTTTGTGAGCCGACTTTGAATACCTGGCCTCACAAGTATGATAGTATATTCTTTACTCATTGAGTTTTTTCCTCAAAGCTCGTCCCATCCACTCACTAGTGCTTGCAAGTATATATTGGAATAATGATTTTAAGCCGAGTCAAGTGAGAGAAGAATTCGAGTTGTAGTTTTGATAGGCAGCAGGATACTTCAAGTTGACTCCTCAAGATCTTTTCATCTCTTGAGGCATTATAGATCAATATAATTCTCCACTTTATTATATGTATGTATTTATGTTCAAAAGTCACTTTAGAGCTCCATGGATGTAAAATGGTTTATTGGATCTTGTTATTATAAGAATTTTATAATGAATTTGTGTAAGCTTATGTATAAAATGAAGTTTATTGAGTTTATGTACTGAAAATTGTGAATTTCATGAGAATGTAGATGAGTTAGTTGATAAGTGTTATGTGATAGCAGGTTGAGATCTTAGGAACTGTTGTGACGTTGATGATGTCTTTAGTTAGTGCATGATACCATATGGATTTATAGCAGATATGAGTTTTATGGGTGGTTGAAGTCCTTATAACTTCTCATACCTTAAGATTTTCGCGGCTCAAAAGTTAGATCATGACAAGGGGTGTCAACCTTGTTAGGATATCTTGGTGTGTCATCTGATATTCACTTAGCCTAGTTTCATTCAAAAAAAGTTCATACACTATGGGTACAGCTATGGTGTTTTCTCAATTTTTATTTTTTATTTTATTTTGATTCTCTCAAACAAAATAAAAATAAAAATAAATGAAAGGATAAGAGAGAGGAAAAAAATGCAAATTTGGTAAGGGATTAGGTCAAATAATATGATATAATAGATAAAAATTAAAGAAGAATATTTGAGGAATTAAAAAATTTCCCTCACATAATTTGGGTCTATATTTTTTTTTAGATTTTTCAAGAAAAAAGGACATTTAGGTCCAATAATAAATATATGTATAAATTTAATGTCATATGGGACCCATAAAATTTTTACCATGCTTAAACGGTTTAAAGGTTAATTTGGCCCTTGAACTTTTAATAAAATCTCAAATTAACCCTTGCCATACTTTTTAGCCATAATTCATACATGGAGTTTTAAATAAAAGTCAATTTTATCTTTTTTTGACATAAAATCAGCGCGTGTCTACCACCCCTAAAAAAATTCAAGTGATTGCTCTTATTATCATCACTTGAATTTTTTTAAGGGAAAATGTTAATTTTGCCCCTAATGTTTACCCTATAGAGCACATTAATATTTAATATTTTCGAAAGCTCAATTGGACACCTCATGTTGTCGAAACCTTAAATCTGGGCCCATTTTTTAACACCCATCAAACTAGTAAACGAATGCTATTTGTGGGCTCCATTTTCTTTGCATTTCAATCCCACGTAGGTTGAGCACTTTCTTGGCTTCTTCTATTTTCTTGTTTTTTGAATTTCTAGTAACCTACACACCTTACTCTCACCCACAAATACAATAAGCTCTCTCACTCATTGATTCCTCTCATTCTCTCTAACAGACCACTGTGAACCCTGAAATCCGCACCGTCTGAACCCTCGGACATGCGACTAAGCCTCGAAAATTGAAACGAGTGAGAAAGGGGCCGGAAAAACTGCCGAACCAGCTCGTCGGACCCTGGAGGACCGCACAGGGCCATCCAGGGACCGCACCGCACAGCCCTGTGCGGTTCCAAATGGGCCCTGTGCGGTCCACTTTGCTGCGCGGTCCGTTTTCCTCCCGTGCGGTCCAGAATCCTCCGTGTGCGGTCCCAGAAGAGCTGTGTGCGGTTTCGGGCGAAAAACTCTTAATCCCACATCGAAAAAGTATGAAAATTCACCTAGCTTCTCTACCTATATAAACTTACCCTCTTCTAACCCATCCAACACACCTCAACTCACTCAAAGCTAGCTAAATTGAGCCATTTTGCTTGAAAGCTAGCCCTTTTATAAAGGCTTGATTCGAAAAGAGCTGCCTTTTAGTTCTAAACTTTTGTTCTTGTTTGGTGGTCTGTGGTTTCTCTCAAGCCAGTTCGAGAGAATCCTAAGTGCCGTCCGAGTAGCCATTAGGAGGCTTTGGTTCCGCCGAGATGAGTCAAGGTGGAATTGCGATCCGGTCGCCCGCTCCGTCCATACGTCCCGAAGCGTCATCAAAAGGTATTTATATTCTTCCTTTTTCTTTTATTTATTTATTT
>CATKHJ010109965.1:0-28470 GCA_949750685.1 Vernicia montana | reverse complement strand
AATCCGATTCCAAAGAGGATTCGGCACCTTGGGTACTCCACTATAAATAGAGCTCTTTTCTCCATTACACGGGTAACGCAATTCTAAACACTTTCTACAGCTAAAAGCTTATCAATCTCCATCCTTTCTAACTTAAGCATCGGAGTGATCCCCCAGGCACATCGCCTGGACCCTCTAATTTGCTGTCTTGCAGGATCAGGAGATCGCCTACACGTGTGCTAGAGATCGGAATTATTTCTGAGCACATCATACATTACACTACAATCTCAAGTGATAAATCAAAATCTCATTTTTCTCTCATACAACTTATTTCTAAATTAGTTTGCATAATTTGTTTTTTTTTTTTAAATATTTGTCTTATTAACTAGGGCACTCCTTAAAATAACCCTATCATTAATATTCATTTAACATTTATAGGTTTAGTTTAATGGTAATATATACCATTAAAGAAGGATTCAAGTTTAAATCACCCTCCATTTTTTTTAACATTGAGGAGTGAAAATTTAATTTCGGTGATATTTGAACGCTGACGTCCACTCCTAAAGTGATTTCACCTTCCTTAGTTATTCACCAAATAATTAAGAGAACAAAGTATTATATATTAGGAGTACAATTAAGTGCCTTACTGTTTTCTCACTCAAAAAACTTGAAGTATTAAGATTTTTCTAATTTGTTTTTAATTATAGTTTCTACGTAAATTCTCTCTCTCTCTCTCTTTTTTGTAACATCGAGGAAAGAGATTTGAACCTGAATTTCTCTTTTTTGTAACATCGAGGAAAGAAATTTGAACCTGAGTTTATTACCTAGATTGCATATATATGTACATACCATTAGATTATGCCTAGGTGTCCATAAATTTCTCTTTCTCCATATGACATGATAGTGAATTATTCCTGAACTGTTCATTGCTTGTTTTTATTTTGGTAATTATCCTTTAAGATCATTGCTAAGGCAAATAACAAATTATACATACAACTGAAACATACATTCAGTTCACATAGAGAGATAGAGGAGAAAGTCCTTATTCAGTAGTTCGAAATGCTCTCTGGTAATATCAAAACTTGAATGAAACAGAACAAAATTTGACTTGTTCAAGAGTGAACTGGTCAAATAAGATGATAAAGAAGTTAGAACTTTAGAAAGATTTGTGAATTCTTTTACAAGTAAATTTAGGATGACTTGTTCATATCTTGAAAAACACTATGAAAAATTCTTTATTGATTTCATCAAAGCATGATTGACCCATGACCAAGTATTAACAGAAAGTAAACCAAATCAAGTTGAAGATGAAGATTATTCGTTTAAATTTCCGCAAAGAGCATTAACAGAAACTAAAACCAAATCAAGTTGAATGATTATTAGTCATGTCCAAGTTACCTCAAGACCTCATTGTAGAAATACTCTCAAGGCTGCCTGTCAAGCCTCTGATACGATTCAAATGCGTATGCAAAACATGGCGTTCTGTAATCTCCGATCCTGAATTCGCCAAGCTCCAACTCAAAAGAGCAAAGGAGAACAGCAATAATGTAAACTGCTACAGACTCCTCCTCTCAACTTGGCCACCTAAATCTGTAGACTTTGAAGCAGACTGTGATGGAGATATCAGTAATGCAGTAACGAAACTTCACTATCCTGATATCGTGAAAGGTCCTCCTGATAATATTTATGTTGAAATTTTGGGGTCTTGTAATGGTCTGGTTTGTTTACTTGCGGACGATGGCAGCATGTTCTTATGGAATCCGAGTACCGGAGATTATAAAGAATTGCCAAAGCCTAATGGTACTACTCTCTATGGTAGGTACCTCTATGGACTTGGTTACAATTTCTCTACTGATGATTATGTAGTATTATTAGGTAGCCACTTTACGGTTAGTGGTTCTAAAGAAAATATAGTTGAACTCTATGCATTAAAATCAAGAACCTGGAGAAGAATTGAAGTTCCTGATTTATATGGAGAATATGGAATTTTTTGGAATGGAGCTTTATATTGGGTGAAAGTGAAAGAAATTAGTTTTTGTGAATTTCATGTAATTGTTGCATTTGATATTGTGGAAGAGAAATTCAGGGAAGTCCTGAGACTACCAGACCATTGGAATCCAAATATCTTTTTTGTAAGTTTGGGGATGTCAGGAAATTGCTTGTGTGCATTTGCTGAACATAGAGAAACCTGTTTTGAGGCTTATGTATTGAATTTAAATGGGATTGAAGCATCTTGCACTAGATTGTTTAGTTTCCCCCATGACAGGTTTGGTGGATATGCCAATACACCTTTATGCTTGACAAGTAATGGAGAAGTTGTTATGGATTCTGATGGATGGCAAATTTACTTGTACAATCCAAAAGAGAGGAAATTTAAGAATTTTAAAGTAGAGAATGATGTGGATTTTGAATCAGAATTATACATAGAAAGTTTAGTGTCCCCAAATAATTAAGGGTATATTTGATTCAATCTTGTAAATAGAATGGAAATGGAATTTGGAAATAGATTTCTGAATTCAAATAATCATATTCCAAATTTGTTTTTTTTTTTTTAAATTTGTAAGTTATATTAAAAGTTACACGAAGAGGTAAATATCTTTTCAATATAAATTCAAGTTATTCAAATATATTAAAAAATATTTGTGAGATAGCTGCAAAAGCTGTTTAAAAAAGAATAATAAAGCAGGAAACAGAGCAAAACATATATGAAACTTCTTTTTCCTTCCACATTAATAGAGTTTAGACAACATATCCTCATACCTGTTTGCATACAGAAATCACAATCAATGTTAATTGGCCTGCACAACCTAATAACATGTAAATCTACAAGGCTAAAGAAACTAACCCAGTGACATTTTAATCTTGTTAAAACAGATGAAAGTTTCGAAAAGTTACGACAGAATAAAAACTACTTGCAAATTTGTTAATCATAATAAATAGCTCTTCTTCTTCTTCTTCTTACATTTTTCACTACTTCACTCTGCAACCATCAGCTATATCCAAGCAATCCTACAGCTAAACATTGGTATATTTGGGTGGCCAGAAAATTCAGGAAACTCTTCTAGTTTCTTGAAGCTACGGTCCTCTAATTGGAATACTTGAATTTGAACACTTTCACTGCTTAATCCTGCTTCATCATCATCACTAAAGTAAATACAATTCCCTTTACCACCAACAAATTCAGCAGATGAAACAGAGAAAGAGCAATCAATACCCAAAACAAAGACTCTTATCACCTAAAGATTTCACATCAACCCATCTACCCCACTCTTCATCAAGTTTATATACTCTGAAATCAATAGTATTAAGACTAGAATTAGAATTCTTAACACGATGTTTGGGCATACAATTTTTAAAGAGTAAAGCCATATCCTCATAGTTGTTCTTTTCTTTATCAAAATACCTATCAACTACATAAAGATCTCCGCATGACTCCACCAAAGTCTTCTTGCCATCACCACGCCTGTTAAGCAGAGGCGAATATCTAACCACATTCAAAGATGAATCAATCCAAGAAACAGTACCCCATCTATCAACAACATATAATTGACCCTTATATTCAATAATATCATCATATTGAAAATTGTTCATATCCAAAACTTGCCAATATTCAAACCCAAATTTCCAGTAACCCAGTTTTCCTCCCCCAAAAATGGCCAGAATATCAACTTCATTTTTGCTGCAACTTGCAGAAATTGGAAATGGAACAGCTTTTTGAATCCCAAAAAGAGAAAACCCATCTGAGTTTGCTAAATTAAGCTTAAATGCTTTACCTAATTCAAAAAAGCGAAGGTCTTGTAAGTTCAAAGAAAATGGGGAGTACCGAATTTTGCAGTCTGAGATTGGATTTAAAAGCTGCAATTTGCCAGTTTTGGACTCTCCAACCTTGATCAACCAGCCCTTTGAAGAAGAAGAAGGATTATGATGAGCGAGTTCGATTCGACATATCAAGGTTCGCGAGAGAATTGAATCGGTGTGGAGAGGTTCGGGAAGATTGAGGATCACACAAGGAAGTTCTTCGTCAAATGAAGGCAGTGGAACAGAGGACCGCCATGAATTACAGACTGAGCGAAGCCGGAGAATTTCTACGCCAGAATTGAGGTGCTCGCCGATCTTTTGCACCAACTCCTTTGGAAGATCGGCCCATTGGCTCCTACCATCGCCCTTCTCTCAAATTTGGTAGCTCAACAAAAGAAAATTTAATATTTTGTTGGGTTCCACTTGATATTATACTTCTTTGCATAGCAGCAGTGAAGGCAACGGAGCTAGGGGCTGACCTACACATATACTCCCTCCATTTTCACAATAGATGAATTTTCACAATAGATGAATTTTTAAAGTTATGCTTAAGTATTACCAAACTAATTAATCCTTTTAATTAATAAATAAAAATATTAAATTATCCTTATTAAATATTTTTCTAAACTTTAAACTTTATCATGTATTAATTAAATTAAAAGGGTAAAAATGAAAAAAAATAATAATTAAATGCATCATTAATATTCCAAAACGTCATCTATTGTGAAAAAAAAAATAAAACCTTCAAAACATCATCTATTGTAAAACAGAGGGAGTAAACAAATTTTAACTATAAAATTATAAAAATTTAGTGCTATATTATATTTAATATTTTTATTTTAGGTAAAAAAAAATTTAAATATATAGAAATTTATTTAATTATATATAACAGATTGATATAAATTATGATCTAAAAAATTTGATTACATAAAAATATTTTTTGACTCACCGCTTAGTGAAGTTGACTTATTAGGAGAACACTGGTGATGAGTGATGTGAGCAAATCCAACTCCGATCTCTCACTATGTGTAGGGCGATCTGGTTGAACCTGAAAAATAAGGAACTAGAGTGTCTAAGTAATCTGCCTAGGTGAGCACTCCGATGCTTAAGATAAAATATGTTTTCTATTAAGGAAAATGTATAGTTTTTGTGTTCTAGAATGCGTAGCTGTATCATGGAGTGCTAGAGGATATTTATAGGAGACTGCCTTGGGAAGCAAGTCCCTAAAATATAAGACCGCTAAGTGTCCAAGTGATACAGATGGTGATGCCTACATTTTCAAGAGTGGAGAACGTGGTATTTCTGGGAGTGGAGAACGTGGTAAGAGATTGGTATCTTTGGCGGATTGACCTAGAGCTCGTCTAGCAATCCAGGTCGGGGATAACTTATTGTTGGCTGAGTTGTAGCTCACCTGGAGTAACCTGTACAGATCGGCATATATCACATGTCCCCCCACTAGTTTCGAGTTAAAGACTCGAATTGCAGATCCCGATCCTAGAACCTTCGTCGTCAAAAATCCATCAAAAGGTTCCCAAATCTAGGCGAACACCTTAGGCGTAACTTTTTCAGTTTTCCTCCCATTTGAAATTTGAATGAACAACGGTTATAGAGCCTCTTCACATTCAGTTGCCAAGTGTCTAGTAGAAAATTCTAGAACCCCCTCGGTTTCCACACCTCACCCTATGAATAGGGCCTTCTTTAGTTGTCCTGCTTCTCCGCTTTCAATCTTCTGCTTCTATTTCCTATTCTCTCTGTACAAAATCTTTCATTTTTCTTCTTCGGGAATCCATATTTCTCCATAATTTCTGGTGAATTGTTCATCCTTGTTATCTCAAGATAGTTCATCTTGGTCCTAGTTCTCCATTGCAATAAGTATCTTCAACTTACTCTTCTTTCTACTTGTTCTTTGCTTTTTATCTTGTTTAAAAAATGAGTGATGTTGAGGATTCCTAAAATCGATTTGTAGATTTCGTTAGTAGTGATACCACCATGTCTGATCATTCCCGTACCCCCTCCCCGAATGTCCCACCTCTACTGGTGGTCGAGCCCACCAGTGCTCCTCAAACTGTAAAGTCTAAAACGCCAAACATAAAACACTCTAGGAAAAGAACTATCACCGCCGATTCTAAAATCAAAAAACTCAAAGACTCTGAATCATCCAAAAAATCCAAAGATTCCGAACCAAGGAGGGGAGTGGACAGGTTCTCTACTGAGATGGCTGTCGAACAGCTGGCAGCGATTAGGATCAAGTATAAAATTTCGGGGGAGAATGGTATTAGGCTTCCCGATCCTAGAACCTTCGCCAATCAACAACTAGGCAATCTAGATAGGATGGTCTATCTAGAAGATCTAGAATCCAGTCTAGGCAATCTAGATAGGATGGTCTATCTAGAAGATCTAGAATCCAGTCTTAGGTTTCCTATGCACAAATTATACACAGACGTATTAAAAGAATATAAAATACTGATCTGCCAGCTACACTTGAACTCCTGGAAGGTGCTAGTAGGGCTCAATATCCTAGGGGAGATGAAAGGCTTTAAGGTCACCAGTAGAGTAGTGAGAGAGCTATATCCCCTGGTGGCGAGGAAGGGGTTTGACCATTTCAGCTTCTAGAGTGAGAAGAAGATTATTCGCTTACCTTCTTCTCTCAAGAACTAGAAGCAAAGGTTCTTCATAATATCCTATAAAGATGGTTGGGGCGATCTTCTGAATTTTTGGGTAAAGAGTCCTACTATAATTCCTTCCACCAGACTACCTGCTCTGTCTCCTAACAAAGAGGAGATGGTGACTTCCCTAGGAAGCCTAGAACCTGTCTCGGGTTCGAAGCTCCTTAATGATTATTTCTTTGCTGATTTTGCAAAAAGAGTTTAACCAAAACTCAAAGTTGTTGATCCTTATGCTGGTACTACATGATCGCCTCTTTTGTAGCTTGATGTATATATGGTGATTCACCTAACATGTTTTTTTTTAATGCAATGATGAAGTCTGTAACTTAGCTAATGAAGGAGAAGAGGAAGAAAGAGAGGAAAACAAAAGTGCTGCAGGCTAAGGGCACAACTGAAGGATCGGTACCAAAGGGACCTCCCAAGAACAAGACATCACCCAGCCCTACTGCCCGAGAGATCGTTGCACTCAATTCTCGCCCACAACAAAAATTTACCATACCTAGCGGTGCTTCTAAGAGGGCGACATCTGAAACTCCCTCTGGACAATCTTCAAAAAGGCTTCGTCCAGTTGTGGAAGAGCTCTCGCTGGAAGAGCTTACAAACTTCTCCAAAGTGGAGGAGCAGAAGTATGGCGCGAAAGCTTCCGTCTACAATCCAATTGTTTCCATAGACATTATGAATGTGATCTAGCTTCCTGCTGATGACAATCTTTTTACCAAACTCTCTAATCCCCAACTCACTTGATCAACCTATGGCTATCTGTGCCAAGTTCATGACTAATCTTTTAATTGTTGTCTTGTTTTCATAATGCCTCTGCTAACTGTTTATGAAATAGTGCATACCTCTCATTGTATATATGAGCTCCGCTAGCGAATGAGGACACAAAGAGAGGATCTAAAGACTGGTTGGGCTCGCCACAAGGAAAAGATGGAGAAAAAGTTTTCTAAAAAGTTGGCAGAAGTCCAAGAGGGCCACAGGAAGGCCATGGAGGAGAAGAATGCGAAGTCTATTGCTTCAGAATCCGAACTTCTTGGCCGAGTTACTGCTGCTAACTTTGAGCTAGAGAAGAAGAGAAAGGAGATCCAAGGTTTGGAGGGAGAAAACCAATGTTTGTCTAGTGAACTCCAGAAGGAGAAAGAGGATCGGGCAAAGGACGCTGAACTGGTAGCTAGCAAACTTCTAACCTACCAAGATAAGGTGCTAGCTGAAGTTCGGAAGAAATTTCCTGATCTAGATTTCCACTTCGTGGAAGAGATCTACCCTTAATGAGGTAAGGGAATAGAATGTGACTGAAGATCTATCTTTAGATGAAAATGCTCCACCTCCCTCACTTATTGAAGATATTGTTCCTCCTCCTCCTATGGGTGAAATTGACCTTCCGACTGGCGATCATTCAATAAATAATGAGCCTCCTCTTACTGTTGCCGACTATGGCATCGAATGTATAGGGAGTAGGAACAATGTAACAGAGCAATCATAAGCTCTTCCTTCTGTAATTTTTTTACTAATTGGAGTAAAAATTTATTTCCCGTTCTATCAATAATTTTTAATGCTGATCTTGATGTTGTTCTTTTATTTTCTTCTTAAGTTGTTGTACAACAAAATATTCTGAATGAACATTTGAGGAGTCTTAGATGATTATGTAGTTCGTCTACTCCCTTATTTCCGAGCTTTTATCTTACTTATGAGGCGAGCTATATTATAAGCAACTTGGTTTTTTTTTTTTTTTTTTTTTGTAAATGAATAAGAGGTGTCAGGCGAACCAAAGTTCGCCTATCCCTTTTTGTCGAGCCTTTCCACTTGGCGAGTAGTTTAACGTATATTTTCCTTTTGCCTCTTATGGAGTCTTTGAGCGAATTTATAATTTGTTTGTTCTAATTTGTTTTCGAACTTGTGGATTGTCTCTAAGGAGTCTTGGGCGAGCTTATAGTTCACCTATTCCTTAGACTTTACCAAGGGGTCTTGGGCTCCGGTTTGCCTATCCCTTATATTATTTGTTAGAGATATTACACAAGGAGTCTTGGGCGAACTATTGGTCGCCTATCCCTTGAACTTTATTTTTTGGAGATTATATATAGGGAGTTTTGGGCAAACTATCGGTCGCCTATCCCTTGAATTTTATTTGTTAGAGATATTATACAAGGAGTCTTGGTCAAACTAAAAGTTCACATATCCCTAGGCATAACTTCCCTTTTATTAATGACAAAAGTCTTTAATGAAAAACTGTAGCATTCAAAATTGGAGAACTCTGGATCTAAAGTTCATCTGAATTGGAGATTTATTACTAACATGCTAAAATACATGAATAAATTGAACTATGAGAAGCATGATAATGAGTGATTTATATACATGCCTTTAGATAATGAAAAGTTACAAACTAAAAATAACTGAAATTACAAAAAGAATGGAAAAGCTGAAATAGAGAAAACTAATCTGTCATTGATAATAGGCTCTCAAGTTTTCCAAGTTCCACGTTCGGGGGAGAATTCTACCATGGCAATCTGCTAACTTATATGCCCAAGTCCAACGACCTCTAAGATTCTGTAAGGGCCTTCCTAGTTAGGTTGTAATTTGCCTACCCCTGCATTGCCCTTGACGATTTCTATTTTTCTGAGGACCAGATCACCCTCTTTGAAAATTCTTTCTCTAACTCGACGATTGTGGTATCAAGCTACTCTTTGTTTATAGTCTTTTGCCCTTTTATAAGCCAAATATCTTTTCTCTTCCAGTAGATCTAAATTAAGCCTGAGTTCTAACTCCTTATCTATTTCCCCAGCTCGTTTGGTTCAGAGACTAGGTAAACTAATCTCTACAGGTACAACTACTTTCGATCCATAAGTTAGGGAGAAAGGGGTTTCTCTTGTAGGTTCTCTGGGCGTGGTTCGATAACTCCATAACACATTGTAAAGCTCATCTACCCATTTTCCCTTTCTATCATCCAGCCTCTTCTTTAGGCCCTGTAGGATGATACGATTCACTACTTTGGTTTGCCTATTAGATTGAGGATGAGCTACCGAAGTGAACCTTAAATCAATCTGGAGATATTTGCAAAAAGATATGAACTGTGCAGAGTCAAACTGTTTGCCATTGTCTGAGATTATTATATCTAGAATACCGAACCTGCAAATTACGAACTTGAAGAAAAAATCAGTTACATTTTTCTGAGTGATCTTTGCTAGTGGCTCCGCCTCAATCCACTTTGTAAAGTGGTCAATGGCAACTATAAGGAATTTAGTTTGGCGAACTGATGGTGGGAATGGACCCAGGATGTCTATCCCCCACTGCTGGAAAGGCCAAGCACATCCAATGGGGGCGAGCTCCCGGGAAGGAAACATGGGGATTGTATCATGCTCTTGACGCTGAACACATCGCCGAACTAGCTCCTCAACATCCCTTTTCAAAGTAGGCCAATAATATCTCTGTAACAGTGCTTTCCTGGCAATGCTAGAGCTCGCCTCACGGGCTCCGCAAATCCTTTCATGAATCTCTCTCAAAATATAGTTCCCATCTTCAGTTTGAATGCATTTCAGCCATAGGTGAGTCTTGAATCGCCTGTAGAGGTCTCCCTTATACCAACTGTATTTTTTGGCTTTCTTAATTACTCGCTGAGCTTTTAACCTCCTCTCTAGTAACACCACTTCTAACAAATATTGTATGATGGAATCCATCCAACCGCCTTCCCAATCTACTAGCATCATTGGAATTGTCTCAGTTGTAGGAGACTTCTATATTGCTATGGGGATGTTCTTCAGTGTTGCCATTCTACTAGCAGCCACTGACTTAGTAATCTTATCAGCCCTC
This sequence comes from Vernicia montana, assembly GCA_949750685.1. Taxonomy (NCBI): domain Eukaryota; kingdom Viridiplantae; phylum Streptophyta; class Magnoliopsida; order Malpighiales; family Euphorbiaceae; genus Vernicia; species Vernicia montana. The sequence continues at coordinate 18,226 of CATKHJ010109965.1, read as the reverse complement.
TCATTCTCTACCTTGGGAATTTGTTTGATCTCCCAACTACCTCCTAACTGTCCCCCTTTTAGGAAAGCTTTCTTGGCGAGCTCTATATATTTCTTTAGCGAGGCTTTTTTTACAGCACAGTTACCGTTGATTTGGTTGACAACTAGTTGTGAATCACTGTATATCACCAAGTGTTCCATCCTGATTTCCCGAGCTAGCGAAAAACCTGTCATTAGAGCCTCATTCTTAGCTACATTATTGGAGATTGAGAAGTCCAGCTTTATAGAATACTCAATGTGTATTTTGTAGGGACCTTTCAACACTACCCCAATACCTAATCCTTCCAAACTCAAGGCTCCATCCACATACATCTCCCAAACCTCCTTCTTTATCTCTCGCCTTTCTCCTTCAACAGGTGTAAGCTCGACTACAAAATCTGCAAGGATCTGCCCTTTCAATGATCGCCTAGGTTCATAATGTGAATCAGTTGATAACTCTTGTAAGATCGGTAGAGCATGCCCACGTCCTAACTACTCAAGTCTTCTATTGAATTCGTGCTAATATCCTTCCAAGTTGGGACTTTCTATTTGGTCTAAATTTAATTAATTTAATTTAGTTTGTGTTTTTGGGTTGTCTATGTTATATGTTAAGCCTAAGACTTATTTAAATGATTTTATTTTCATATTTTCATTAGTTTTTGGTCTCTTTTGTATTAGCCTAAGGCCTAATCCGAATTTTAGCTTATTTTCTATTTTAGAAGTTTTATCTTCTTATCTAGGAATGATTCCTATTGAATTCCTTAATTATGAAGAATCCAAATTTTAGCTTATTTTCTTATCTAGGAATGATTCCTATTTAATTCCTTGATTAGGAAGGATTCCTAGCTTAATTTAGAAGTCTAGAATACTTTTAAGTGCCTATATAAACTCAAGTATTACTATGTATTTTGGAGAGTTAGTATTATTTTGATTAATAAAATTCTTTTGAGTTTTTTCTCAAGTTTTAATTCTTGTTTGAATCTCTTGAACTTATCAAAAGATTTCTCTTTTGTGGCATTCGAACTTATCAAAGGTTTAAACTTTTGTGGCGTTCAAAATAATTTATACCAATGTGCCTAACCACAAGTTGGTTTTGTGTCAAGGTTTTCTAGTTCAAATTTGATTTGCCTTTCCTAGGAGTCGCTTCCCAAGCATATTATTGTTGGGTCTCAAGGTAGGTCACTTGAAATTCGCATCAGTTTGGTATCAGAGCTTTGGCTCTAAATCAGATTTGCGTATCTTATTCGTTATTTGTGTCTCGTTTTCTTTGTTTATGTTTCGTTTTCTTGCTTCTGCATCTTTCCATTTGATTCCATTTCTTTTCGTTTTGTGTTATCTTGTCAAATTATGTCATAAATTATTTTTTTATTTAAATATTAAATTCAAAATTTAAAAAAAAAAATATTTCACAACTTTAATTCTTGTGTTCGTTTTGCTCAATACTTGTTTCTTATAGTATCTACTTGATTCCATTATCCTTGTTTCTTTTTGTTTAGTTAAAAATCAGTTGTTTACATTATAAAAATAACAAAAGAATTGAATCTTATCATTAGAATTCTTGTAGTTGCGTTTTCTTTCAAATAATTTTAAGGTTTTATTTTTCTTTCTAATTTTCAATTCTTATTTTGGGTATTTTTCCTTATTTTGAATTTTGTTTCCAATTAATTTGTATCAATTTTCTTCAATATTCTTGGTTATCTTCCTTTAGTTTGGTGTCAAATTTTAATATCTTACTGTATACAATGATTAAAAATGAAATAAGAGAACTATCCACTATGTGGAAGAATATGCATCAAGACTTCAAGCGAGTGGTATTAATGTTTGATGAATATAGAGCTGATATGGAAAAACAGTATGAATCTAAGCTACAGTTGGATGAGATGAAGAAAAAAAATGAAGAGGTTGAACATATAATATGTTATCTCATCCAAGTCACTTGTGAATATGATTAGGTGGATGCCAATGTTGTAGAAATCAACCATGATGTGGAAGATAATCATGAAGAAGAGTTAAAACCTTTGGAACTTGAAAGTGAAGAGACATCATTAAAGGTAGAAGAAGTTGATATTCATGAAGAAATTTTATCACTTGAAACTCATCAAGAGATCATGGAAGAAGAAAAAGTGGTGATTCCATTAGAAGTTCAAGAAGAAGAAAAACAAAGGAGATTGACTTTGTTTTCCAAGAGACTAAAGATGTTTCTAATTCTAATGTGAATTTTGTTTTGCCTAATCATTTCTTTGATATTTTCCTAACCAATTTTTAGATTTCTCAAGTTCTTCAAATGGGAAAATTCATCAAAGAAGAAAGGTGGCAAGTTTGTATATTGTTCCTATTACTTCATCACTTTAAAACTCGAGGTCAAGTTTTCTCTAACAAGGGGAGAATGATACATACAAGGAAAGTTTCAAGCCTCTTGGCACATAATGCAATTCCATGGAGCTTGATTCTAAGACGAATCATATCAAGAAGGGGGGAAAGTTTAGAATTATTTTATTAATAAAATTCTTTTAAGTTTCTCTCAAGTTTAATTCTTATTTGAATCTCTTGAACTTATCAAAAGATTTCTCTTTTGTGGCGTTCGAACTTATCAAAAGTTCATACATTTGTGGAGTTCAAAACAATTTATACCAAGTAACCACAAATTGGTTTTGTGTCAAGGTTTCTAGTTCGAATCTGATTTGGCTTTTCTAGGAGTCGTTTCCCAAACATATTATTGTTGGGTCTCAAGGCAGGTCGCTTGAGGTACGCATCAGTTTTCCTTGATTAGGAAGAATCCAAATTTTAGCCTATTTTTTTATCTAAGAAGGATTCCTATTTAATTCCTTAATTAGGAAGGATTCCTAGCTTAATTTAGAAGTCTAGAATACTCTTGAGTGCCTATATAAACTCAAGTATTACTATATATTTTGGAGAGTTAATATTATTTTGATTAATAAAATTCCTTTGAGTTTCTTCTCAAGTTTTAATTCTTGTTTGAATCTCTTAAACTTATCAAAAGATTTCTTTTTTGTGGCATTTGAACTTATCAAAGGTTTAAACCTTTATGGCATTCAAAATAATTTATACCAAGGTGCCTAACCACAAGTTAGTTTTGTGTCAAGGTTTTCTAGTTCAAATTTGATTTGGCTTTCCTAAGAGTCGCTTCCCAAGCATATTGTTGTTGGGCCTCAAGGCAGGTCGTTTGAGTTTCGCATCAGTTCATAACTGATACCCGAACTGCCCATTCAGCTACTCTACTAGAGGTCTTCGCTTTTTGCAAGATTTTTCTCAATGGTAGATCAATTTAAACGATCACCAGATAAGCTTCACAATAATGCCTCAGCTTCTGAGAGGCCATGAACAGAGCTAAGGCATGTTTCTCAAGAATCAGGTATCGCAACTCACCCTCTTGAAGAACTCTGCTAACATAATAGATCGACTGTTATTCTCTAGACTTTTATTTCACCAGAACTGTTGTTTTGGTTTCAGTAGTTATAGACAGATATATGTACAAATCTTCCCCTAGAACTAGGTAGCTCAGGAGAAGAGGAGTAGTCAAAAATGTCTTCAATTCTTCGAAGGATTTTTGGCATTCTTCTATCCATTTGAAGTTCTCCAAATTTTTCAATGTTTTAAAGAAGGGCTGACACTTCCTAGCCGAACATGAAATGAACATTCCCAATGCAGTGATCTGCCCGTTCAACCTTTGAACTTCCCGTATATTAATGGGCGGGTTCATTTTCAAGCTCTCCTCTATTTTATCAGGGTTTGCCTCAATCCCTCTTTGTGATACCATATATCCCAAGAACTTCCTCACAGGAACCTCGAACATGCACTTTTTAGGATTCAGCTTCAAGTTATAAGTCTTCAATATCCTCAGTATCATTTCAATGTCTTTGGGATGATCTTGAGCTTTCCTGCTCTTTATTATCATATCATCTACATAAACCTCCACGTTTCTGCCGATCTGGTCTTTAAACATGTAGTTAACTAACTTCTGATAGGTCACCCCAGCATTTTTCAGTCCAAAGAGCATCTTCTTATAGCAATAAGTTCCCTCATCAGTCACAAATGATGTCTTTTCTTCATCAGACTTGTGCATCTATATTTAATGATAGCCTGCCTTCGCATCCGGAAAGGAGTACAGTTCATGCCCAGCTGTCGAATCTATCAACTGATCAATACTTGGTAGGAGGTAGTTATCCTTGGGATAGACCTTATTTAGGTCTGTAAAATTCACGCACATTATGAACGTCCCATTCGGTTTCTTAACTAAGACGACATTCACCAACCATTCCGGGTAGTAGACTTCCTGAATCACACCTACCTCTAACAATTTTTGTACTTCTGCGGTGATGGCTATCTATTTTTCAAGTGAGTGTTTCCTTTTATTTTGGATACTTGGTCTGACCGACAGTCAATGTTGAGCTTGTAGGTGATCACTTCTCTACTTACCCCCACCAGATCCTAAGTATTCTACGTGAAAGAGTAAGGGTTCTTTTTCAAGATTTGGGTGACCCCTGCACTTATCTTTTCATTTAGCAGGGCTCTAATTTGTACTACCTTTCCTATCTCCACTTTTATCTTCACCATCCCACCTCCAAGTTCGGCCTTATCACTCCTATTTGGACCTTCTGATTGTTTAATTTGTAAAGTGGGGAAGACCCCTTTCAAAGCATTGAAATAGTTCTTCCTTGCTGTCTCCTGACACCCTTTAATTATTGCAGCTCCTCTAGAAGTGGGAATCTTCATCGTCAAATATCTTATACATTGTCACTGCATAGGTTTCATAAAGGATTGGTCATCCGATGATCACATTATAGGAAGAAGGAAGATGTGCCACCATGAACTCTACTTTGATCTCCTTAGTAATCTCACCATCTCCGAGCTCTACGTCTAGCAATATTGATCCTTCCATAGGAACAACCTTTCCGCCTAACCCTACCAAAGGAGTTGCCACTAGTCTTAGGCTCTTCTCTGGGAGACCCATCATTTTGAATACGGTAAGTGTGATCATATTGGCTGCACTTCCATCATCTACAAGCATCCTTCTCACTAAGAAGTTATTCAGATATCCTAAAATGACTAATGCGTCATTATGGGGAGAGATCACAATACCCCTATCTTCTTCTAAAAATATAATAGGGCCGAATATCTTTTCAGGAGCACGAGATATGCTAACTGAGTACACATCTCTTACAGCTAGTTTTCTTTTGGTGGAGCTATCTCCTCCCAAACTTCCCCCTAGTATTATGTTTATTTCGCTCATTATTTCTCTCCTCTACTTCTTTTGCTCAGGCTTTTGATGTTTTGTTTTCTCTCGAGATTTGCCTCGTTGTTCCCTATTTCTATCTTGTCGAACAAATTACCTAATTTTTGGCACACCCTTTTGAATCAGTTTCTCTATCTCCTCTTTCAAATGACAACAATCATCTGTGTCATGTCCCTTATCCTTATGGAACTAACAATATTTATTGTTGTCCCTCCTTCCTGTTAAGGAACTGCTCATATTCCTAGGCCACTGAATTCTTTCACCAGTATCCTTTATCCACATCAGAACATGCATCATGGCTGCTGATAGAGGGGTGAACTGCTTGTCCCTCCTATCTGACCCATAGCTCATCATGTTTCCACTGTCATTATAACCCCTAGACTGATAATGATGATCTCCCTGACCTTTGGATGAGCCTCATTCCTTCTTCTTTTGTCTCTGGTCAAAGTCTCTCATTTCATCATCAATTCTGATGTTTGTTTGTGCTACTGTCATTAAGGCTAAGATGGACTGAGGTGGGTTAGACAATAGTTATTTCTATAGATAATGATTGGTGGTTCCATTTAGCATTGCCGTATAGGCAATGTCCCTATTCAAATCCTCAATTTTGATCACTTCTTTGTTAAAGCGTTCTACATACTTCCTCAACCTCTCCCCTTCCCTCTGGACAATGGTCAATACGTCAGTAAAAATCTTTTTAGGGGTGATGGACGCAATGAATCTGGCTTAGAAAAGGTTGGACATCTTGGAAAAGAAGGTGATGGATTTTAAGGGTAAGGTTTGATATCAGTCCTGAGCTAGGCCTTTTAGTGTGGTTGGGAAGAGTTTGCATAGAACATTGTCTAGGTGTGTTTGGGCATTGATTATAGTTTGGTACTTGTGGACATGGCTTTTAGGGCAGGTGGTCCCATCGTAAGATTCTATGTATGTAAAGATTCTGAAATTTGGGGGATAACTCGCCGTAACAATGTTGTCATAAAGAGGGGAGTCTGTTTGTAGGGCAAAGTCCATCTCGTTTACCTAATTTTGATCCTGCCTATGATCTCTCGAATCTTCTTTTCCAACTTGGCAAGGTCATCTCTATCATCAGGCTTTCCATCAAACAAAGGTTCATCTTGATCAATCTGAACAACTTTGTCCAAACCCTCGAGGGGAACTGCCTGAGAAGTATCCTGAGGGCGATCTATTACAACTATTTGTTTTCCCCTCTCCCTAGTTCTGGGATCAAGTTGTGGAGCTGGTGGAATGGTTTTTTGGAATTGCTAGGTTATGGCCTGTTTTGGTTCTTTTATTTGGTTGGTGAATTCTGTGAAGGCATTGAAGAGTGATTGCATGGTTGCTGGACTGTTCAAGTCTGGGGGTGGGTTATTTAGGTTGGGTACTGCTGGGGGAATTTGGCAGTTTTCTTGTTGGGTCTCTTCATTCTCAGAATGCAAAGGGAAAAGGTTAAGGCGAAGGCCACCATTGCTAGAACTGGAATCCATGAAGATTGAATGAGAGAATCAAACTGGGAATTCAAAGATGTGTTCTACGCTCATCGCTCCAAATGATGTTAGCAAACCGAACTCCTATCTCTCACTATGTGTAAGGCGATCTGGTTGAACCTGCAAAATAATTAACTAGAGTGTCTAGGCGATCTACTTGGGTGAGTACTTCGATGCTTAAGTTAGAATATGTTTTATGTTAAGGAAAGTGTATAGTTTTTGTGTTCTATAATGCGTAACCTGTATCTTGGAGTGCCAGAGGATATTTATAGGAGACTGTCTTAAGAAGCAAACCCCTAAAATATAAGACCACTAAATGTCCAAATGATGCAGATGGTGATGTCTACATTTTCGAGAGTGGAGAACGTGGTATTTCTGGGAGTGGAGAACATGGTAGGAGATTGGTATCTTTGGTGGATTGACTTAGAGCTCGTCTGGCAATCCAGGTTGAAGATAACTTATTGTTGGGTGAGCTGTAGCTCTTCTGGAGTGACCTATACAGATCGGCATGTATCAATGAGATTTTTTGGGCACATACTTGATCAGGGAAGAACATCTCAGATGTAAATTTGTGAAGGAAAATAGTCAAATTACGGGTCAATCAAAGCCAAATCTTTGAAAATTTAATATTTTCAAAACCCATACCTTATCTATGAACAGTTCTAGTTCAGGGTGAAATCCTATGAGTAGCATTTTTAAATTGGTATGGAGTTAGCATGGAATGCAACTGATTCGCTTGTTTTTATGGTTGGCTCTGAATAATAGACTTCTTACTAATGTTAAGACGGAGGCGACATCTTGCCAAGAATGTTCTTGTTTTAAAAATTTCTGATGTTATAAATTAAATTACATTCTAATCCTGAAAGTTATTAAAATCATTTAAATTTAATGATAAATTATTAAGTTTTAAAACACTTAAATTCCTCAAAAACTTTTTTTATTAATGGTAATTTAAAAACTAAAAATATTAATTGCAAAATAAATAAAAGTCTATGTATTAAGAGAAACATTCTGTATTTATAACAGTATATAACGTCGATTTGGGTTTTGATAATAATGCTTTTCCCTTTTATTTATTTATTTATTGAGATTGACCTAAATTGGTATTAAGCTTGTAATTGGTAAACATCCACTAATATCAATATATATACAACTATAAATGACAATATGCAAATATCCCTTAATTCAAGGCTCATTACTATCCTAGCCCACATGCTATCTAAGTTTAGAATGCCTGAACTGATATACACGAGATAAGGCAATGGAAGGAAGTGATTTTTAGGGCTTGATTTATATGTTTGAGCCTCCACCTTCGTAACTGCAGAAAAGCTCTTTAACAGCTCACCTATAAAAATTCATCACAAAAATTATTAAAAAAGAGTATAATTATTGGCAAAATATTTAGTATTATCAAATAAATTAAATATACACTTTCCTGCCTGAGAATTTTGTGTTTCTATATAATCAATACTTGATGTCAAACAATATCAATGCTAAAACATCACTAGAAGCAGCAGAAAGGATTGAAATACTCTCTAACTGCAGTATTTTATACAAGAGCTTTTGATAATTTCATCTCAAATTTGAAAAACCATTTGGATAATACATTATTTTCTATCAAAATTTATAACTGTACTATGCAACTAAGGACTTGCAATATATGGAGCACTGCCCTACCTTAAATCAGAATTCCCCACTTTGCCTGATCACATAGGTGAGGAGCAGAGCATTGCTATACTACTACTTCTTCTACTATTACTACTAGTTAGAAGAATTAGAAATTGAAACCAATATAAAAAACAAAAAAGAGTTTGATTCCAAATGATTGCCTTATTATTCACACAGTGCTACCAATCTCAACAATAAGACAAGCACTTCAGTATTATGTAAAATATTAAGAAAGCATCATATATGTTCAAGGAATAAATTTTTATAAGCTTCGATAGTTTTGTACATTAAATAACCACAGAAGCAATGAAATAACTGCAAGCTTTTCATGCTTCATCCGTTTCAGATCACATGGCATAGCACAGGAATTTGACAGAACCTGGCTGCTAGTCCTGGCTCAAACATCTCAGTTTCAAACTTCCCAATATGGTTTCTTAGCAAACGAGATATATGTGCATAATGGATTTGAGCTTATAATTGTGCTCATAATCTCCATTAAAATCTTGGATCCATTAATGTACATTGTTTTCATTTAATTTGCTAACTTAAAAAAGGACAATGGTGTTCTCTTATGCAACTGAAAACACAATGATCAAAACAAAGAAACCCAGTAGATAAATAAGCAAGGGGGGCATTGGGACCAAAAGATCATGATAAAAAACCAGAAGTTTAAAGCAATAATGTTACTGAATCCATTTTAAGATTTCAAAACCAAAAAACTACTGATAATGATACAAAATCATTCATCCAATTAACTGAAATAAGATAGAAAAATACAATAGTTTGAACTTACACTGAACTAGAGAAACATTCTTCATGTTGAGCCAATATTGGGTGGCCAAAATACCTTAGAGTACTCGGGCAATGATACTGCTTTCTCAATGCTATGATCCTCTAATCGGAACACACGAATGCTATCGTTACTTAATCCTCTTCCTAAATAATTATCATCATCTGTGAAGTAAATACAGTTCCCTTTACCCCCAACAAATTCATCAGAAGAAATCGAGAAGGAACAATCAATACCCAAAACAAAAGCTCGATCACCCAAAGATTTCACATCAACCCATGTACCCCAGTCTTCATCCAGCTTATGTACCCTAAAATCAATAGCATTAGGATTACATTTCCTGTATCTCCTACGACGAACAGGAATATCATTTCCCCTAACATCAAAAATCTCAAAATCTTTCCAAGTTATCCTTTCTCCATCAAGGTATCTATCAACTACATAAAGATCACCACAAGACTCCACCAAATGCTTCTGGTGACCACAACCAAACAAAGGAGGAGAATACTGAACAACCTTCAAAAATGAATCAATCCAAGAAACAGTACCCCATCTATCAACAACATAAATTTGACCCTTATATTCAATAATGTCATCAAATTGAAAATTAGCCTTATCTAAAAGGGTCCAATTCTCATCACCATATTTCCAATAACCCAATTTTCCTTCATGAAAAATAGCCAAAAGAGCAATCTCATTTTTACTAAAACTTGAAGAAGAAGGAAATAAAACAACTTTATTAACCCCATAAGCAAAATGACCAGATGGATATTTAAGCATGAATGCTTTACTTAATTGGACAAAGTTAAAGTCCAATAAAGAGTACCTTATTTCCAATAAATTCAACATAGTTGGAGAAGAGTACCTTATTTGGTAATCTGAAACTGGGTGTAGAAGCTTCAGTTGTCCATATTTGGACTCTCCAATTTTAGTTAGCCAACCTTTTGTAATAGAAGAAGAAGAAGAAGAAATTGAATTTTGATGGGTAAATTCAATTCGACAAATGGTGGATTGAGAGAGAATAGCATCAGCTCTAATGGGTTGAGGAAGCTTGAGGATTAAAGGAGGAATTTCTTCAGTAAAAGAAGGAAGTGAAACAGAGGATCGCCATGAATTACAAACAGAGCGAAATCGGAGAAAGTCGACACGAGAATCGAGACATTTTCCGATCGATTCCAATAACTCCTTTGGAAGATCTGCCCAACTACTCATTTCTGTCTGTTGATCTTCCACAAATTTGGTAAAGATGGGATTTGGATTTGTTGTGTGGTTAGTTGTCAGTGGTGGGGATTTCGTAGGAAGTATACTTTTATTATGTATTTTGCATTGACTTCAGCTACTGTTTTCCGTTTTAGTCAACTAAGAACTGATACCATCTGTTACGGCCAATTATATCATCCACTCAGGCACAGGTAAGGTAACATTGTAAATCTGGATCTCCGCGCGTCAATTTATGCATTTTTTTATTCTTAATTTCCTTCTTTTTTTTAAATCTCCCAATTTTCCATTTTTTTAAATGAATATATATATATATATATATATATATATTTGAATTTTGAAAAGGTTATATATATTAATCGCAGTAAATTCACATATTTAATTATTACAAAACAGAAATTAAAACAATTAAAATAAATAAAAAAACAAATAATAACCTTTTCAAAATTCAAATATATATATATATATATATATATATATATATATATATATATATATATATATATATAATTAATCAAATAAATTTCTAAACAATTAAATTTATTTGAATTTATCTCATTAATTTATGAATCTATAATTTAATAGTGATAAATCTCTAGTTTATAAATAATGAAATGTATAATTTTTACTGATAAATTGTTCTTAACATATGAATCTGTTTTTTAATTTATGAATTTTTAGACTATAATCTATAAATCTCAGGTATATGTGTGATAAACCTATAATTTAATAGTAATGAATCTCTAATTTGTAAATGATGAAATGTATAATTTTTACTGATGAACATGTTCTTAACATATGAATATGTTTTTTAATTTATAAATTTATGAACTATAATCTATAAACTTCATATATATATGTGATGAACTTATAATTTAATAGTGATAAGTTTCTAATTTATGAATGATGAAATGTGTAATTATTTTTACTGATTAACTTGTTCTTAACGTATAAATCTGTTTTTTAATTTATGAATTCCTAGACTATAATCTATGAATATTAGATATACGTGTGATGAATATATAGTTTATAACTTATGAACCTTTTGTTTTTAACCTATGAACCTATAGTTTTTTAATTTATGAATTATTTTTTAATTTTACAGATTTATCAGTAAAATTAATCTTAAAGAAACTCCTAATGAGGTTTCTTCTCTATGGTACAATGTATAAATTTATATGATAATAATAATTACATGTTCATCATTTCAAAAAATAATTATAATAATAAGTACATGTTCATATTTGTTTTTTTTCTTTTTTATAGTTTACTAACTATTAAATGTGTGAATAATTCTTATATGAATAATTAAATATATTTGAATATGATTAATTTCTTAGTGAACTAATAAAGTATCCTCTTTTCTTCGATTATAATTTTTAAAAAAAATTAATCAATTATAATTTAATAGTAATGAATCTCTAGTTTTATGAATGATGAAATGTATAATTTTTATTGATAAATTTATTCTTAACATATGAATCTATTTTTTAATTTATAAAATTTTGAAGTATAATCTATAAATTTCAGGAATACGTGTAATGAACCTATAGTTTATAACTTATAAATCTTTTATTTTTAACTTATGAACCTGTAGTTTTATGATTGATACTTATAATTTTAATATATATTTGATTCGCTTCGTCATAAAAAAAAAAAAAAAAATTATTGTGTGTATGTGTATCATGTGCGTGCCACGTTGAAGAACAAAAAAAAAAAAAAAAATTAACACGTATTGTGTGTTGGAACCACATAAAGGATGTCTGATCCAAGATGCATCGTGGATCCAAGTGTATGATATAACAACTCATCTGTTACAGTCTTGATTGACCTTATTTCCCTTGGCATCATGGCTATTGGTTTGTGGGTATAAATAAAATTTAATTTGATAGAAAAAATAAAAATTTTGAAGTTTTTAGGATAAAAGTATTTATATATAAATTATAATGACATATATATAAGGGTGAGCATTAATTAGTAAAATCGAAAAATTGAACCAAATCGATGTAATTATATTAAATTAGTTCGATAAAATAAAATAATTGATTCGACTCAATTAAAAAATATAAAATTTTTATTTTTGATTTTCAGTTTTATTATCCGAATTAACCGAACTGATCGATGTTTTCATTTTCTTATATAAATAAATAAATAATTCTTATATAAATAATTTTTCATAAAAGGTAACCGATTTTTTTAATTCTTATATAAATATATTAGAGATATTGTTATATAAAAATATAATAATAATTATTGGTTCTTATATATTTATATAAGATAAGAAATATTTATATTAAAAAATCATTTTCAAAATAATTCTTTATAAAAGATAACCGATATTTTTAATTTTTTTATTTCATGTCATGATTTAATTTTTTTTTTAATTTTCGTTATAAATATTTCATAATATTCATTTATTTTCAAACTAACCTAAAAAAAATAATGTAACCGAAATTTAATATTTTAATTCGGTTAATTTGATTTTGTGATTATTTCGATCAGTTCAGTTCTGTTAATATTTAATTTTGGTTTGTTCGGTTAATGAAAATTGTTCACCGAACTGACGGATTGCATACTCCTAAATATACATGTAATAAATAAAATTTTAAAAATCTAGAAAGACTAAATGCATATATTATTAAGAATACAAAATATCTAAGTAAAAAGTGAAGTTTTAAAAATTTTGAGACCAACATATATATTTTTTAAAAAATACATAAAACATATAGGAAAGTAAAACACAAATTTGAGGAGCTTGGGGCATGGCCCCTCTAGTCTCCATGTGGTACCGCTAGTGAACCTGGCTCACGTCTAAATATAATCTAAAGACAAATATATATATGACTTAATCAATAAATTCATTTTAAATTTTCCCTCTCTTCCAGTGCTTTAAGAAAAAAAAAAAGTCCGACCTGACTGCCCAAATTGATTGAATGAAAGGATTTGGGTCAAACTCAGGTATTCGGGTGGATCCAATCGGGTCCAATCAATTTCAAATTTTTAATTTTAAATCAAATTCGGATATATATATATATATATATATATATATATATATATATATATATATATATATATATATATATAAAGTTAATAACTTTGATATAAAATAATAAAAAAAAAAACTGCAAGCCATAAAAACCAAAATTTTTTAAATATAAATCAGAATCGTAAACTAAAAATTCTTAAAAAGCGAAATATAAAAAAATATTAAACTATGAGCAAAGCTGAATTAACTTATTCTGAGAGTAAAATTTTTTCAATAACCAAACAAGAAATTAGAAAATTAACCGAAAATTTTCTCGAATTAACTTATTCTAGGTATATTGATATTAAAACAAAAAAACTACAAAGCAATAAAAACCAAAAATTTTTAAATAAAGAGCAAAATCGTGAACTAAAAATTCTTAAAAAGCGAAATATAGAAAAATATTAAACTATGAGCAAAGTCGAATTAACTTATTTTGACTTATGAGAGTAAAATTTTCTCAATAACCAAATAAGAAACTAGAAAACTAACAAAAAATTTTCTCGAATTAACTTATTATGAGTATAATTTCCAATCAAATAGATAATATATATATATATATATATATATATATATATATATATATATATATATATTTCATGGATAAATACAAAAAATTATCCTCTAATTTGACATTTTTCTTAGAAGAAGTATGTGGTTTGTTCTATTAGATATTTACAGTTCATTTAGAACAAATGAATTACACATAATTTTATAAAATTCATTTCGAATTTCATATTTTTAAAAAATTTTGTGTTTGAAATATTAAAAAAATATTCATTTTATTCTACGAATTCAATTTCATAGAATTTGAATATAACTAAACTAAATTTCATTAAAATAAATAAAATTTCTAAATGAATTTCACAAAATTAACTAAACAATATTATGAACAAAAATACCATTTTTCTTTCTCTTTTATTTATGTTCATTCTCTCTCATTTCTCCCTCCCTCCCTCCTTCCTTTTTTCTCTTTCTCATCTCTCTCTCTATTCTTACTACATACTCTCTCTCTAACATTTTTTCCTCTTTATTTTTTTTATTTAGATTTAGAAATTAAATATTAATTATAAATATAAAATACAATTATATTTTTTTTGAAATGAAATACAATTATTTTTTAGTTGTTTCATTTTTTATAATTATATTTATTATATTGAGGGTAATGTAAGAAATAAAAAAACTCAATTATAAATTTGTTCAAAACGTAAAAATATGAAATTCAATTATTTTAAATTGTATCTTTCTAAATATAAGAATTCATTTATAAATGAATTCTATCTGAAATTCATTTATAAACGAATTCCAAATGGGTTGTTAAATATCAAATTCGCTAATACGATTAATATTGAGTTATTTGACATACAATATAAATTAAGATAATATTTTGTGAGATTTATGAATTTGTTTGATTTTTTAACATGTGTAATAAATTTTATTTGAATGAAATTTGAGATTTAAGAATTTTTTTAATTTCTTTTTCTTTTTCTTTAAAAAATATTTTTACATTTTCATAATTAATTAAAATTAAATTTTAATTTAAAAGTGGATCCTATAGTAACTAATGGAATTCCATGTCAGAGGAAAATAATTTTTTAATTTATATTATATGTCAAATAACTAAATAATAATCCAAACCACAAATAGTTGTCACTAATTTGGTAAGAAATGTTAAAAGGAATGGTTGCCCCCTATTGTGTAGCATATTTCGGTTCATTGGACTTTCATTGTACCAAAAAAAAATAAAGGTAAATTACTATTTAGTTCCCGAAATTTGACCTAATTAATTAACCCGTCCTTACTTTTTGAAAAACTAACTAATTAGTCTTTCAATTTTATTTCCGTCAAACTATTTAATTCTTCCGTCTAATTTTTGTACTTTTTCAATTAAATTTATGAAAAATGACTAAAATGCCCTTGTATATATAATAAATATAATTTTAATTTTATTATTTAAAAATAAAAAATTAAAATTAATAAAAGTAAATAATATTTATATAATTATATAATAATTATATTTAATATCATTAAATTATAAAATTATTTATTATTATATATAATAAAAAATATTTATATTAATAAAATTAAATAATTATTATATAATTAAATGATTATTATATAATTTTATTAATTTGAATTTTTTATTTTTAAATAATAAAATTAAAATTATGTTTATTATATAGACAAGAGCATTTTAGTCATTTTTCATAAATTTAATAGAAAAAATATAAAAATTAGATGGAATGACTAAATTATCTGCAGAAACTAAAACTGAAAGACTAATTAGTTAATTTCTCAAAACGCAGGGACGAGTTAGTTAATTATATTAAACCTCAGAGACTAAATAATAATTTACTAAAAAAAATTAAATAATAATAATATTAGTGAATTTAATACTTAAGTGTCTAATAGATTAAATTACATTATATCTAAGTATCAAATACAAAATTACAAACATCTTTAAAATAAAAATTCAAACTGAGATTTTTTTGGGAGGCACTGATCCCTATTTTGATTTAGAGGAATTTACGTCATATGTCTTATTTTTTATATTTTTAACATTTATAGCCTCTTAATTTTCATTTTTTCATATTTAGACATTTTTAATTACATTTTTAACTTTATTTTTATTTTTATTTTTAACCTCTTAGGTTTATTTTGTAATGAATCATCAATTTAATAGAATTTATAATGATTTTGAATTAATTAAATAAATGTTTTATGATTTTCCTTTTAGAAAATTATTTAATTTTAATGTTTATTATTTAATTTTAATTTTTTTGAAAAACAAAATTAAATATTAAATAGTATTAGATACTAATTATTTACTAAAATTATACTATTTTTTGTTTAATGTATACTATTTCCTGTGAATTTTTATTTTGTTTGAAATCCATAATTTGTATAAATAGTAGTAGATATTAATTATATTGTAGAAGTATACTAAATTTTATTTAATGTATTCTATAAATTAAATGTTAAACAATATAAAATACTTATTATTTGTAAGAAGTATACTATTTTTTTTGTTTAATGTATACTATTTTTTGTTTAATGTATACTGTTTGCTGTAATTTTTTAATTTTTTTCGAAATTCATAGCTTGTATAAATAGTAGTAGATACTAATTATATTGTATAAGTATACTAAATTTGTGTTAGATACTAATTATTTGCGAGAAGTATACTGTTTTTTGTTTAATGTATACTGTTTGCTGTAAGTTTTTAATTTTTTCAAAATTCATAGCTTGTATAAATAGTAGTAGATACTAATTACATTGTATTAATAAGAAATTAGTGTTTCTAATTTATATTATTTTTTAAATTCTAAAATTGTTATTATATACATTTTGTTTTAAAAAAAATCAATAAAAAAAATCAAAACCTAGCTAATTTGAAAAATTCGAGAAAATTAATTCATTTTGAATTATATAGTTTTCAAGCTAAATATAGGTTAGTAGTTAATTTATTTTTAATTTTCATAAATAAAATTTAATATGATTAAATTAATTTTTAATTTTAAAAGGAAGTGGAACCAATAAATTATAGGTAAAGAGAAAAAAATATGACTTTGATAAGTAAAGAGAAGAAAAAAAGCTAAATTTGTAAATGAAAAGGGAAATTTATGCTATTTTTGCAAAATAAAAAATTAGGTGCTAAAAAAATTATTTTTTTAAGTTTTTGTGTTATTTGTGTAAAAATCCCTTTGATTTATTGGGTCTCGGTCCAATTTAGGAAAGGGTCAAGCGCATGTCCTCTTCAACCGAATTCGGGTGCGTTTTCCTCATGACAGACTTAATCCATAACATGATGACACAATAACAATACATTTGCTTAAAGACGGCATCAACTAGACCTGATAAAATTCCGGACCGGATTTGCCTGGGTCAAATTATTATTATTTTTATTAAAATCAAGTTTGCCCAGCCCGATTAATCGGACCTTGTTTACTACTCAAATCCGGACTCAATTAAAATATATATTTCCAGACTCAGTCTGATCCGATCCACAATAATATTCTTTAATTTCTTAAAATTTATATGAAATTCTATTTGAATTAAAAGTAAGAGAATATAAAATTTTAATAGATAATAGAATAATATAAATTATAAGAAAAAAAATCTAAAAAATATATACTACATATAATAAGAATTAAATTTAAATATATAACTCAATTAACTTAAAATTAAATATAGCAAAGAATATATTAAAAACTTTAATTATAATTTAGCATATAAATTTAACAAAATTGTTTGTGTATTTCGGTGGTTATTGTAGAATTTAGGAAGAAGGAGAGGTTTTTGGAATTGTTATATTATGGACCTGGTTCCACCATGTATGGTGAAACCAGGCCCCGCACACACACACACACAAGTAGTTTTAGTTTAGTTTATTTTTTTTTTTTTTTTTTTTTTTTTTTTTTTTTTTTTTTCTTTAATTTTTTTTCCTTTACACTCACAATTGGTCCCCGCCTTTTTTATTGGCAGCTATATTTTATAATTTTATAATTTTATTTGCTCAAAAATTTTTTCTTTTTGTATTTCATTTATATTTATATTTATATTCTTTTATATTCTTTTATTCTTTTAAAAAATATATTTATATTTTGTGTTAATAATTTATATTTTTATTAATTTATTATAATTTTGTTTGATATAGTAATTTATTTAATCTTTCAATTTTATTATTTTTACAATAATATTTTATAACTGAAAAAATCATTATTTCACAAATTAAAATTAAAATTAATCATAAATTAAAAACTTAGTCAC
>CATKHJ010109856.1:0-10036 GCA_949750685.1 Vernicia montana | reverse complement strand
TACTGCGCTGGGAAGCAAAGAGCGAAGCTCAAGGTACTGCGCTTGGAAGCGAAGAGCGAAGTGCTGCAATGGCCAGCGAAGGGCGAAGTGCTTCAATGGCCAGCGAAGGGCGAAGTGCGAGCGAAGGGCTGCACTGGCCAGCGAAGGGCGAAGGGCTGCACTGGCCAGCGAAGGGCGAAGTGCTAGCGAAGTGCTGCACTGGCCAGCCTGCAGCGTTGATCCTGTGGCAAAGCACTTTATCTCGGGAATTTGGCAATCATAGCCAAGGCACGCCCACACAATGATGCAGTAGCTTAAGGCACACCCAGAATTTGAAACGGTACCCCGTACCATTATCAGTACCGATTTAAGCTGTGGTCTTTTCATGACTTTTGTTCATGGCCTTCTAAAACATGAAAGTCCAATAAAAGAACTCTGGAAAAATACTAAACAAACAAATCAAACTCAATTTAAGCATAAAATACATTAAAAACAAAGGGTAAAATGTAATCAATTAAGCACTTATCAGGTATTTATAGGAGATGAGTGTGGGGTGAAAAGACCAAAAAGGGCTAAAAAGTGAGCTAAAAGATGAGTAAAATTTAAATTTTTGCACACAGGAGTACGGTCCACTAGAGCGGTTCGCAGACGTGAGTCAGAACTGTGTGCGTCCACGTCAAAATTTTGCGGATGGTGTTAGAAGCTGTAGGATGGCCGCCGGAGGGCCTGGTGGATCTGTCGGTGAGGCTAGCGGATCATCCAACCAATCTGGTGGCCGCATCAATGCCGTACTGACGCGTCAGAACTGTGTGCGTCTAACACGCATAAGTACGACGTGTCAGTACGGACGTGCGAAAGCTTCTGCGGCTGCCGCAGGAGCTTTGGCGCATCTGTGGATGGGCCCTATTCGGCCGCCTTGCGAATCTGTAGGCCTACCCCGTGGATGCCCTCGTGGCAGTGGGTCCTCGGGTTAATTTTTCTGGGTTTTTGGGTCTCCGAGTTAGTTTTCGAGATATTTTGAAGTTTGAAAATTTATTGGTTAGTGGCGGTGGATTCGAAATTAATTATCGGACAGTTTGGCAGTCAGTTTTGGGAAAATGCTGTCTGGTACAGAAAGTCCGGTTAGGATCGAAAAAGTGATGTTGGTATGTGTTGGAAAATTTAAATCGTTTACCTTTCGGGGGCGCTGCCCCATTGACCCATGCCCGCTAACTGGCGGGACCGCCGTACCGGCTCTGCGTAGCGCACTAAATTTAGCAAGTGTCAAGCTGCGACAGCATCATGAGAGTGCAAAATTGAGGGTTCACAGAAGGGCATCTCTGAACACGTAATTTTTCACCCTCAAATAATATTTTGCAATTGGACGAACTTCTGTTACCTTTGGAAAGCTCTCAGGACATTTGACATAAAAAACGAGTAAGAACGAAACTCCCAGGAACAAAAAAAAAAGAAAAAAATGGACAAAAACCACAAAATGGCAAAAAGCTGCATGCGGCTGCCGCAGGCTATCCCTGTGAAATCGTAGGTGCCTCTACTGTTGCCGCAAGGCTTCTTGCAGAACCACAGGCCCTCTCTGCAGAAACACAATTTTGTTTCATCCTTTTCCTTCTTTTTTATGCACCAAATCCCACATTGAAAGTTTAAGCCTTCCTCCCTCACTCCTTGGCTTATATAAAGAAGCTTCCCCATCTCATTCCAACTCACCCCTTAGTTGTTAGTTGATAGCTGTCCTCTCAACCTTATAATATTTCCTTTATTTTCTTTATAAAGGTCTCCTAGGGCTAATTTCTCATTGATTTTAGTCCGCCTAGTTTAATCCTCTTTAGATTAACTAAGGTTTTTAAGTTGCTTTTTTATTAGTTGCTTTTCACTAGTTTGCTTTTCATTTATTTATTTATTTCCTTTGTGATGTAACCAATTCATTTCTCTTTGATTTGACTTAGCTTCAAGACTTCAACTTATTTTATATCTTTTCATTTCGAAAATTGGAACTTTGATCCGACTAGGTATTTCGACCTCCTTCTCCAATTTAAAAGAGAACCAAGATAAAACACATTTTTCCTTTTTCTTTAAGGTAAAACACATTCTTTAAAATCATCAAAACATGATAAAATTCAAGATAAAATAAACAAATTCTCCATTTGCAAAATGGAAGAATTGTGTGGGTTTTGATTCCCATTCGAAGGGATACGCAAGTACACTTGTTCCAAGTAGCAAATCCATACTAAAATAAACAACATCTCTTCTTATCACTTTCCTGTTTTGGGGAATGTATGATCTTCCTAGTACCCATAAGGACTAGAGGAGATATCCCCTATTTCTTTAGTTTTTAATGTAGTTTTAATTCTTTCGTCTCTTTGCTTTTATTTACATGTTTATAATTTGTCATTCATCTTTATAATTGTCACTTCATTTTATATTTGTCATTCTATTATTTAATTGTTATGAAATTATTTTCATAGAGTTATTTTCACATTAATAAGCCAAATTGTCATTTTCAAAATAAACCAAAAACCTAGTCCTTGAACTCTCTTTGGTTTCAAAGACTAATGCATTTTTCAAAAGGCAAATTAAATGGAGTCTAAATAGATTTTTTTCCTTATATTTTCTCAGATAAAAATAAATTAAAGTGGTGACTCCCCAAAATCATTTTCAAAATTAAAGAGCTAATTTGTCAAATAAAGCGATAGCCGTTTCAATGGTGAGTTAGAACCCAAAAAAGTGTTTTTAATACTAGCGGATCGGACCGGTACTCAGGCGAGGCCTCACAAACACTTTCGCTGAGCATACGAGTTGCTTGGTAATTTTTCCTTCAAGTGGTATCAGAGCTATCCAAAATTTGCCTAAGTCCATATATCTATATGTTTGGTGTGTGTTTAAGATAAGAAATGGGGTTTGAGTGCAATAGATATGCAAAACGGTAGCTTTTGAGAAAAGAGGTACGACCTTGAGCACGCCCATGTGGGTTGCAACATGGGCTTGTTACCTTCATATAGTAGCCAATACGCCCTGTGGACATGGGCACATCAACTCAACACGACCATGTTAGTTTCAACATTGGGGTGTTGCCTTTAGACGACATGGCTATGTTGCCTTCTGTCAGCTTTGTGCAAGGTTTTCTATTTTGCTACCAAAACACATTTTGCACATCATTTTTGGTCCACCCAAGATCATATGAATCTTATAACATGACTAAGGCATGGTAAATTTAAATATTTGATATTTAAATAAGATTAAAACTTAGAATAATGGCATGTAACCTAGGTCTTGATGTGTATAAATTGAGTGGTTGTTGTCATTAAAGTCTTTGGCATGTGTGGTTTGATTATGGACTTAGGAAAAAAATTGTATTTGTTTTCATTTGGGATGAATTAACTCTATTCTTTCATTCGAGAATGTAATATTAATAATTTAGGTTATTTCTATTTGTATTGAGCCATTGAGCTATATGTTATGTAATCTCGCCTTGATATGCCAAGGATTACTTATATAAACGGAGTGAAAGCTGTGAAGATTGCAAGGACTATAAGGCTCAACCCAAGATCATGCTAGTGAGAGTAAGCTAAGGAGGAAGACTTGTTTACCTATAGAACCCTAAACCCCAACCTAATTCCTTGTGGCTAGGAATTAGCCCATAGATGTCCATGATCGTACTTATGTTTGTGCGTTGTTTGTTTCTATCATATATATGCTAAATGTATGGTTAATGTATGAAATGTATGATATTCAAACGAATAATGTGCAAAGTGAGACCGTAATTAAATTGAGCCTGAAAATCTTCCAGTAAAATATTAAGTCTAGGCTCTCCACTAGAGCCTCATTCTTCTTCAGCCGTTAAACACTTATGGCATAAGGATTATAGAGACATATGGGTGACACACTTGTATCATGAGTTTTTTGAAGTGTGAAATTGTAAGGCATTGGTTGCTTGTGGGCCTATAGATACATTCTTAATAATAACGATATTGTGCACTTGAGTTATGTAATGTTCAAATCCATGTGTTTGCATATTCAGTGGGTTAGACTTAACTAGTGTGAAAGGCCAAGAATGACATTATGAACCTGAGGTCCGTAACACTAGGAGCCGGTTTTATTGATTTAGCCTCACATTAGATGTGATGAGTTAGGTAACTCACTTATAATGTACTAATGTTTTCAATAATGACATTGTGCACTTGAGGGGCATTAGTATGATTGTAAGAATTCAATCACCCGCTAGAAATCTATCCAACATGATTTTCGTTTCCTATTTGGAAGTGTATGACTTGCCAAATTAGTGGGAGCACTATAATCAATTAAAGTCCAAATCATTATGGAATTTACAAATAACATGTACCTAATAAAATTTGTTATTTTTTGCAGTATTTATCTCTGTTAATTTGGCACAACCCTAGAACCCACTATTTGTTATTCTCAATTGACACAGGTCAAATACCCTAATTTATTAGTGTAGTTCCATCACCTATACATAATTTACTCTAAGTAGTTCCAAGTAACTTTGGTAGAGTAAATGAATGTGGAGGTTGCTGCCCAGAATGCCTTAGGTAAAGGCGAAGAAATAGCTCTTATTGCCACTTCTTCTAGCATGGCTAGAGGAGAGAAAGGCAATTAGAAGTGAGCTACTACTTCTAGCCTTAAACCTAAAGGCGGAGCGGGGAAAGGAAAGTCCAAAAGAAAAGGGGTTGCAGTTGCAAAAAGGAAGTGTCACCATTGCCATGAAAAGGGGCATTGGAAAAGTATTTGCCCAAAGTACAAGAAGCATTTGAAGAATAAAGAGAAAGATGAATGTATTTTAGTTATAACTATATCTTGTTTTTCTAGAAATTCTCCTAACTCATATGTTCGTTGGATCCTTGACTCTGGGGCCAGTTCACATATCAGTGTACCATTGCAGGATCTAACTAGCAATGAGAGCTTGTGGAAGGATGAAGTGGTTCTGAAACTTGGCAATGGAATCAGCGAGGAGGCATCCTATGCAAATCAATTACTAAACTTGTGGGAGAGAGAGGTGTTAGGAAGACACAATTATGCCTACAGCTATGCTTTACTGTGCAATTACCATTCCATATTGGTGGCCTAAGTTGATCAGCTATATTCATCTACACGGACTACAACTTTCCTTTTCAAAGACTTAACCAGCTTTTTGATTTAATTTTATCCATATTTAACTCTATTTTTAGCCACCTTGAGGGCTTTAATCCCTGCGACAATGTCTTTGTACAATGTGTTGGTTCTGCTCACAAACTGCTCGATGAAATGACAAAACTAGAGTCTTTTATTATTGCTTCAAAAAGTACGCATATGCTTGTACTCCTTATTTGCATCGACTCAATAGCATCACTTTTTAGGTCCTAGTTTTCATATTCAAAATCAGATTTCCATAGAAGATCATGTTTGTTTTTTCAGATATCTGGTCATCTAAGGGTGATGGCAATAACATACAACTTGGCTATTATTACCACCAATCAAGTGGCTAATTCAAATGATAATATTGATATAGTTCAAGGTTAAAGAATTGGGAATTTGTCAACATTATAGAGTTTTGGCAGGATGGTCCGTCCTGCCTTTGGTTTATCTTGGGCAAAATGTATTAACTCAAGAATATTCATCTCCTTCGAATGTGACAATGTAAGTACACTTCGCAGTCAATGTAATTTACTAGACACCTACATTTGCTCTTCGCACCTCATTTGCCATATGTGAGCTGCCAAATACGCATCAGCAGGGAAGGGGCTTATGGCATTCAAGATGTTTTATCCTGAAGACAAGACAAAACAGGACTAAGAATTTTTTATATGTTATCCTTTATTGTGTATATTGTGGCCAAGATTTCGTTTTGGTGAACGTATATCAATCTAAGTCTTGTATTTTGGTTATATTGCAGTACAAAGGTCTATAAATGTAGTATAATTTAATATTCAAATCATCCATAACATCTTGTGATGCAACTCGTCCATTTTCAATAAAAAATTTAATCAATTTCAGTACAAGCAAAGTAATAAATGAAGTAAGAATTACGTTTTGTGAACTAATATCACCGTAAGTTATGTGTTTTTTTTTTTTTTTTTTTTTGTTATCTTGCATGTATAAAGCCTTATAAATGTATGATAATTTAATATTCAAATCATCCATAAAATCTTGTAATGCAACCCGAGGAACATCTAAGAAAGAAATAATATGTTTCAGTACAAGCAAAGTAATACATGAACTACAAATTACGTTTTATCAACTAATATCACTGCAAGTTATATATTTTGGTTATCTTGCAGTACAAAGCCCTATAAATATAGTATATTTTAATATTCAAATAATCCAGAACATCTGTAGCCCAAGATGAACTAAGAAGGGGGGGGGGGGGGGGGGGGTTGAATTGGTGGACAATTAAAAAAAATTAATTGAGAAAGAGTAAGAAGAATAGAAAGACACAAAGATTTATAGTGGTTCGGATTATAACCAATCCTATATCCACTCCCCAATCAACAATTGGGTATTTCACTATCTATGGAGTTTTAACAAGTTCACTCCCAGCTTAGTGTTTAAGCTCACACCAAACTTTTTACAAGTGTTTTCAAGGCTCACACTATAAACCTCACAAGTGTTTCGCTAAGGCTAACACTCAACCCAACAAGAGTTTTAGAAAGGATCACTCCCCAACCTAACAAGTGTTTAATGGCTAACACTCAAACCCTTTTGAGCAATGAATGCTCTTACAACAAACACACAAGGTGTTTAAAGAAAATTGAAAGTTTTGAGATTTAAATTTGCAAGAGTTTTATTGTTGGATTAGTAATTGATGATTCTCAACTCTTTTGATGAGGTATTTATAATGTCCAACCATTAAAAAGAGCTATTACAAAAAGGTCCAACCAAATCTGCCTTCAACAATAACAAAATTCGTATTAAATGCTTGTCAGGACAATATTACGGTCGCTAAGCCCTTATCTCGGTCACAATACATATATTGCGATCGCTATATGGGTTTCGCGAGCGTTATGTTCATATGACTCCAACGGTTTCCACGTGGCATAACCTCGTTTGCTGCTGATGTTACCGTTGCAATTCTTTTCTGCCTTATGAATGTTGCGGTCGCTACGCATTTTTCGCGGTCGCTATATCCTTTTAGCGCTTAGAGTAGCGTTCGCGACTCTAACCGCGAACTCCTCTGGATGTTTTGTTCAATTCATGTTTTTAGCTGAGAAGCGGTCGCTATTCAATTGTTGCAGCTGCGATGTAGGTATTATGAGCACTACTTATTTATTGCGGGCGCAATTTACAAGTCAGGCAGCATACTTAGAGGAATTTCTAAGTTCTTCATTCTCAAGCATTTTTAAGTCATCTAAACTGAAAAAATACACTTAGATGAAATGTTAGATCAATTCAACTTGATTGTCAAGATCAAAATAGAGATTGACTTAGTTGAAAAAACTCAACTTAGGTCAACAATCTCCCCCTTTTTGATTTTGACAATTAAGTTGAATTTGGACTAAAATAGATTAAGTGAAAGCAATTTATAAAATTTTTTAACAGAAATTATCTCCCCCTCAAACAAATAGATTTTCAAAGTTTTTTTGTTAAATCATTTTCAAATTCATACCCTTCTCCCCCTTTGATAAGATTAAAAAGAAGATGAGAATCAAATTAAAAATATATAATAATGAATACATCACACGACATGCATCAATGATGTTTCATAATTAAAAGAAATGTATTTCATTAAATTTAAAAGAAAGGAAATACATGATAAAAATTACAAGAAAAGAAAAAAGAGACACTTAAATAAAATAAAACGATCAAGAAAAATTTAAAAAGATCCATTCATTCTTGATCTTCTTCTTCTTCTACTTCACTAAATTCCCAATCTTTCAATTCGCAAGGGGGAATATCTAGTTTGTTTTGCATCTCAATTATATCCCCATGCATATGGTCAAGAAGATTAAGTCTCTTGAGAATTTTGTGAAGTAGTTTATTGGTTTTAGAGGGTGGAGAGACTCTAAGAGTGGTTTGGGTGCCTTGATCCTTAGATATGCCTTTTTCAACTTGAAAGGGATCTCCACTAGAAAGATCTACTCTAGACCTTTTCTTAGATTTCTCCAACACACCAACTTCTCTAAAAACATATTCATAAGAATTATTCTTAGGTTTGATGCATTTTGAGTGAATCATGTACTCAATGTCTAGCATGTTTGAAGTAGGATGGAGGAAGGTTTTAAGAGTTGCCTTATTTGGAAGGGTTAAGGCACCAACATGATTGACTATTCTAGTGATTTGAGAGGAGAGGAGAACTACACCTTTGGGTAATTTGGCAAGATGAACAAATTTTATCAATTAGAAATTTGGCGGTTTGGATTTTATGGCCTTTGATGAGACCAAAAAGGAAAAAGAGGTTTTTTTGAGAGACCTTCTCATTGCCATCTCCTCTAGCATTGATAGAGAAGGTAACAATTCGATGAAGCACCCAAAAGGTTAAGGTACAAAAATGTTTAGCTAGTGAAGATCTAGGATCATACCTTGTTTCTATAGATAACTCTTTCTAAAAGTCATTAAAATCCATATCCAACTCATTGAGGGTTGAGGCATTTTCTTGTTGGAAGTCAAATAATTCAACCACTTCTTCCAATTTAAGGCCATAGAGTTGGCCAAAGAATCGAAATCTTATGCCATGTAGGCCATAAGGGTCGAAAAACTTCTTTTCTTGCACAAGAGTTGCAAGAAACTCTCTAGTGAGTTCCTCATGACCACTTTCGGAGGGGAGAATGAAGGTCCTCCAATTGAGGTTGTCCAAATAATGCATAATGTCCCCTTCAATGCTTATAGTTTTAAGGTTGAAGACATTTGAGACTTTGTTGGCTAGGATGGTTTTTGGTGCTAATTGGGTCCATTTGATTTTCTCCTCTCTCGTAATGCCCTTCATAAGTTTAAGAAGAGAGGGGGATTGAGATGTTTGAGGTTCTTTTCCCTTTGAGGCTTTGGTAAACTTAGTTTTGGGAGCCATTGAGAAGAAGAGAGTAGAAGATGAAGAGAAAGAATGCAAAGAAATTCAAGAAAGAAAGCTTTTGAATTAGTAGAATTGTTGTAAAATGTTTTAGAGGAGAAAGAGAGGGTATTTATAGCCTAAAAAATGCTTAAAAATAGCAAAAAATGGATAGTTTTTGCATTTAATGCAAAACTGCACGTTTTAAAACGGCTATTTTTTTTCTGTCAGAATTGTAAATCGCGCTCGCGATTGATTAGTCGCGACCGTGAAATTCATAATTTCCGAGTAACGGTCACTAGATCAATGATTTTCACGTTCGCTAAAGGTGATTAGCGACTGCTACTTTTAAAAAATAGTAACAGACAGAGAAAATACGAATGTCGCGATCGCTATAAGCTAGTTGCGACCACGATTTAGAGGATTTTCAAAATTTTGAGAAAAATTTGAAGTCAAATATATGCAATTTGATTAATATTGATTTAAATGATAAATATAATGCAAATTCACATTTTGAATCATTCAATATGCATATATCTTAATCAATAAAGAAATCCATACACAAAACAACAAATAATCACAACAATCAAACAATCTATAAATGATTTGCAATTTTGTCAAATGAACAAATTATGCTTTCAAAGAATTTTCACTAAGAGAAATACCATTTTTATGACAAGTAGCTTCCATCAAGCATCCCTGACTCCCTTTTAATGAAGTTTAATCTTTCTTCATTTAGGGGTTTTATAAAAATGTCCGCTAATTGGCTAGTTGTATCAATAAATTCCAACACAATATCTCCATTTTGCACATGGTCTCTCAAAAAATGATGCCTAATGTCTATATGCTTGCTTCTAGAATGTTGAATGGGATTCTTAGAAAGGTATATAGCACTTGTATTATCACATTTGATGGGAATGTGATCAAGTGCTTGACCATAGTCATTGAGTTATTGTTTCATCCAAAAAACTTAAGTGCAACAACAACCCGCCGCCATATATTCCGCTTCGGTGGTGGACAAGGCAACCGAAACTTGTTTCTTGCTAAACTAAGAAACTAAACACTCACTAAGAAAATGGCAAGTTC
>CATKHJ010109775.1:0-10205 GCA_949750685.1 Vernicia montana | reverse complement strand
TAGCATATGTGTTTTACACATTAATTAAGAGATTGCTTGGAAAGTTTTATTGGACCCAAACCACAAGGTGTTGTGAAATTTTAAAGTGTTTGAGATTTCACAAACCCACCTATTCCGCTGCGCTTGGGCCCAATATTCCCTTCATTTGGAGCATGGAAAATGGAGTTTTGAATTTTCATTGAATTATGCTCACTGTCAGACTGGGTCACAACAGATGATGTCAATTTAAATTAGTGGAATTAATTCTACAAAGGGATTTTGAACATTCCCTTCTCCATATTTGTAGTTCTAGAAGTATAGTTTCATATTAAAAACTCCTTGCATCAATCCGAGTTGTATAGAAGAAGCATTGGGTGAAATACTGAAGTATGCTCAAACTATCATGACCAGATGAGCAATAAAATGTTTGGATTTTCTAGAGCATGAAGATGGATGATTTTGAAGTTTCTCAAAACTTAAAAGTTGTATTAGACTTCTCAAAGTTTCTAAAAAAAAAAAGGGTTCATCATTTGGAGTTTTATAGCTCAAGATTTTGAATTTTTGAACAAGCCTTCACATCTCAAACTAGCAGTTATATAGCCGTTGGAATATAGCTATTGGAACTTGTCTAGTACCATTTTTAGAGCATTAAAATGGTTGTTTGAGTATGGAATGAAGACCTATATATATCTAAAGCCTGAAGGTGAATAATATAGAAGTTTATATATATCAATAACATATATTACAAGCAAATCAAAGCTCTCAAACTCTAAATTCTTTGTTCATAAAGATAGAATACAAAAGCTTCATTTCTCATCTTTGTGTGTTCAAATTTATTCTAAACTAGATTACATTCTTCTATCTTTTATACTAGCTATTTGTAAAAGTCTTGACTGACTCTAAATCTCAAATCATTCTCTATTGTAAAGGTTGTGTGTGAGTCATGAAACACTTCGAAAAGTTTAAGTGTGTACCTTGAAAATACTTGGGTTTAAGTGTTAGCCATTGAAACACTTGTAAAAAGTTTGAGTGTGAGATTGAAAACACTTGGGTTTGATCTTGCACCTTTAAAAGTATTGCTGATGTAACACCCTAGGATTTTGCTGACCATTAGAAACCTAGAAGATAGGAAATTAGGAATTCAAGAATTAAAATGGCGCGCGAATAAAGGAATCGAGTTACTGTATGCGATATCGGTGAATAGCGAATTCCATAATTTTTCAAAAATTTTAATTTAAGTAAAATTATTAAGGAACTAACTAAAAATAATACTATAATCCTAAATTAAAGATTAAAAATAATTTTAGATTGAAACTAGAAAGGGTAATAAAGTTTTAGTCTTAAAAGGGTAAAAATGTAATTTTCTTTAAAAGAGCATTCATTACATTTGACTTAGGTAAAAAAATATATATATAACATAAATAGGTGTCATGGCCGACCAAGGGGAGGAGTAATCTAGGATAGAAATGTTGCCAAAATTGCATGTGAATTAAATAAAAGAAAAAGAAAAGAAAACAATATAAATAGGTAAAGATGAGAAGATAAGTTCATCTTTTCACTTCTCAAACATTCTACTAAGGAAAGGAAAGAGAAAGAGGTGAGCAAGAGAAAGAAAGAGAGAGTAAGAGAAAAGAAGAAGAAGATTTTTGAGGTAAGATTATGAATTAAATTAGCTCTTTTCATCTATATATATATATATATATATATATATATATATATATATATATATATATGTTGTATGATAATTGTATGATTGAATTGTGGTGTTGGTTGAATTGGGGGGTGGAGAAATGAGGTTTTGGAGTTAAGAAAAGATAAATTAATAAATTAGAATACCTAATTGATGTGGGGTAGAAAGGATCAAGGAATAGAAGAATAGGATGAAGGAAACAAGAAACCAAAGTAAACAGACTTGAGGGTTTGGAGGTGCTACAAATTGAGAGGGTAAATTGAACCCTAAGGAGCACGAATTTGAGGGAAGTCAAAACATAAAATTTGTATATTAATATCTTTAGTTTATTTCTCTAGAAGGAAGTTTAAGTCAATTCTTTATACTTTTGAATTTATTGAAGGGAGAACAAGTCTGATAGTCTATGGACTATCTTGGAAATTCAGGAAGTTGAAGGCTAGGTTTGACTACCTTAGGATAAGAATTTGGAGATGATCAAAACATATTAAATGAATCTCCATATATCTTTTGTAGTCTATAACAATCTCAGAACAAATATCTAAGTAAATTAGAAAATATTGGAAAACTAAAAGGGTTGTACAAAGTATTTTGATTAATAGGATTTTTGACATTCAACTCTAAATTTGAGGACTTTAGAAGTAGAATCAATACGAGGTCCAAACTAATGAAATGTACCCTTATAAGTCTAGTTTTATATAAAAAAACAATTGTTCCATTTGGAGTTATGTAGCTTAAGTTATAGTTAAAACAAGGGGATGAAACCTTGTTAAACCTTAGATGACAGAATTTAGGGGAACTTAGGGAATAAATATTAGAAATTACCAAAGTTCCAAATGAGCACAATTTTGGACATAATGGAGTGAAATGTATTAGAATGTGAATATATATTTAAAATTAAATCAATTTAAGTGTATAACCTAAATTACAATAGGAATAGTAAGAGTAGTACCATAACACTTGTAAAGCTATCTTTCAATTCTATAATTATAATGAACCTATTTAAGGAAAAACTTAACTTTATATGAAATTTATAATGTGTAGAGGGTGAGGAAAATATTCTAGAGGAGGAACCTTGTAACGAGATGGAAGAAGAAGAAAATCTATATTTTGGAATGTAAAGAGTTAAAGGTGAGCATATATTAAATTTCCCAGCACATGTCCTTTGCACCACAATTATATGATTGTATTTGATCATTTGACATTGAAATTGAGAAACTTGTTATTGTGAATCAAGTAAACTATTCTATTTGTTTGAAACCCAACCTAAGACCAAAAGCAGAAATTCCTTACCTGATTATTGTATTAACCCATTGTATCAAAAGTATGATTAACATGTCCCAAATATTGTGCTTGGTTATTTAATATATATTCACTGAGATTTGTATCTCACTCCTTTCCTTTATTATTATTATTTTTTTGGGATAGCAGAACCCAGTGCAAGTCTTCTTCTCCACTTGCTGTTGAAGGTCGTTAAAAAAAGTGTTTGTGCATAAGTTTACATTTTATAGTAATATGTAAAGAACAATATAACTTGGAGCTGTAAATGTGTGTGTGTCTGATAATAGTTTGATGTATGGTAATAATATCTTGACACTCCATGGTACATAATCTATTATAAGGGTGATATGGTATAAGCCTATAAATGAATGAACTGAGTATAATAAATTCAAACTAGGAATGTGTAATGGTGATTCTGAGATTGCTTATGCCTTAAATGAAGTTGAGGATATAAGGTGGTAATATTGGGAGTGATCTATTCCTCGCAGGTTTGATCTTGGGAATGGTAATTGTATTGCCTGTATGCCACAGGAGTTACAGTGGTAATCTAAAATAGATGGGTTCTACAGGTCTTTGGTGGCATATGCTTATCCATGCCTTAGGACTGTAGTATTCTGAAAGAGAGATGTGACAAAGTTGGTATCAGAGCTTAAGTATTTTACTTAAATGTAACTTGTAGTCTTAAGTAGTACCATGGAGTTTAGGGTCCTTCTTGTCATTTTGTCTATAATTAGGATTCAATCTGCAAAGCTCGTATAACATTTGATATTCTTGTGCATGTCTGTGTAATATGTGTGTAAAATTTACTTCTCAGTAATATGAAAATGGTTTGTGTAGATGTAGACTGCATTAGAAAGGGGTACGAGTCAAGATGATCAGATATTAGAGGCAGCATCACGTAATATGGAGTACCCGTCAGAGGAGGATCCTAATTTAGCACCAGATGTAGACTTTAGAATGAGAGTACTATCTCTAGATGCTCGGGTTAGCATACTGGAGGAGAGGCTCCGAGATCTTCAGGATGTAGTTATCCAAATGAGGTGTCTAGCCTTTAGAGGATTGAAATTAAGACGGACTATTAGGAAGAGAGTGGCTAGACCTAGTGTTCGTAGAAAGGTCCAGGATTACTCGAGGCACGTATGCATAGTATGTGAAAGTACTTGGCACACAGTTAGAGACTGTCCCATTAAACAGATAGCCCTTGCTTTAAAGGATCGATCCACAGTAAAGTGGAGCCGAGAGGTTCTTCTCAATCGAGAGATAATTAAAGGTTGGTAGATTGTAAAAAAAATCAGATGTAAATATGTATTGTATATAGGTATAAAAAAAAGTGAATTATATCTAAGTATGTATTGTATATAGGAATGTATTGTAAAAAGGTGTATAGTTTTGTAAGGTCAAGAATGTGAAGAATGTAAAAACAATATGTATTGTAAAAAGTAGATGGGAAAGTAGTGATGAACTATGTAAAAAAATATATGAATATTAATAGAATGTGAAAAGTTTATGTAATTAATACTTTTAGTATATTTATTTAAGTTGCCATTCATTATATATGTATCTTCTTGAGTTGATTATTGAAAATAGATAGGTACTAAAATGAATTGTGTTATGTGATAATAGAATGTTACCTAGAAAAGAGATAGAGCCCGCACATAGCCAAGAGGCGACAATGAGGCCTCTGTTTCTGGATCTCAATAAAGTGAGCCGAGTGATGAACCCCCACGTGTACGACGATCCCTCCTGTGGATAATGTGGTATTACTGAAAGAGACATGGGCCATGGGATGCTCGATAACCCCAACCTGAAGTAATTCCACTAGCACTGATACCTGCACTTGTATTGGTATCACCGCCAGTTAATGCCCCTATACCTCGACATGTGGCTCGTAGAATAATGGATGATGGGCGAGTCTCGATGATTGACTTCATGAAAATGGGACTTCCTAAATTCAAGGGAAAAGATGGAGAGGAACCACATAGGTTCTTGGAGAAAGTGGATAAGCGGGTTATGAGAATGCCCTACTTTGATGTTTATGCTATTGAACTAGTTGGATTGTTGTTGACAAATAATACAGGAGATTGGTTCATAAACCATATGGAAAATAGATTGTATGGGGATGCTCCACCAACTTAGAAGAAATTTAAAAAGGAAATGATGGAGCAATTTATACCTGAGGGAGAAAGGGAAAGGATAGTTGCTCAATTTGAGCAATTAAAGCAAGGGAATCACACATTTACTAAGTATGCGAAGGAATTCATTAGATTGAGTTGATATGCACTAGAAATTGTTCTAACTAATGCTGCAAAGATTAAAAGATTTACAAGGGAATTACAGCTTCTTTACATAACAACCTGTGTGGACTTCAATTCTCCATGTTATCAAAATTGATTGATCGAGCCAAGCAAATGGAAGCAAAATCCAAAGAAGAAAGGATTGAAAGAGAATAGAGGTAGAGAACTAGGGGAAGAGGCCAAAGTAGTTATAGACAAGGATCTGGAAGTAGCTCACAACAACGTACTTCGAGTACGGACTCTGGTTATTCAAGAGGAATAGGAGCCTAAAGTGGTCAAGGCAGAGGTACCACTGTTACACCTACTCTTGGGAATGTACCTACTTGTCTAGTCTGCTATAAGCAACATCTAGGAGTTTGTAGAAGAATTACAGGAGCCTGTTTACGATATGGCCAAACAGGTCATTTTTGGAGAAATTGTCCCATAAGAGAGGCACCAAGAAGTTCATTAGTGGGATCCCAGTCCACTGTCCAAATGCTAAAGCCTAACATCGAAAGTAATGCAGGTCGTGGTCAAAGAAGGGGACAAACATAAGGAAATATTCAGTCTACGATTGGCAGAAGTAGAGGTAGAGTATTTGCAATTACCCAGCAGGAAGCGTATAATAGGGATACTATTATGACTGGTACGGTTTGTATTCAATTTGCACCAGCTGAAGTATTGTTTGACTCAGGGGCTACACATTCTTTTTTGTCATCTACTTTTTCTAGAAGCTTGGGTAAGAATAAAGAATTATTAGGGAACTCCTTAAAAATAAGTACCCCTTTAGGGGAGATGATAAAGGTGAAATATGTCTATAGATCTTGTGAAGTAGAAATAGATGGCAGACATCTTATAGTAGATTTAGTAGAGTTACCGGTGTTGGAAATAGATGTAATATTGGGAATGGACTAGTAATCTCACCATTTTCTCCATATAGATAGTAGAGGAAAGCACGTAGTGTTTAGAGAGGAGGGGGAAAAAGAATTTAAATTTCAAAGGGGAAAGAGTGATATCTCTAAAACCCTTATATCGGCTATTGGAGCCAAACGATTATTAAGGAAGGGATGTTGGGGATATCTAGCTAATGTTGTGGACACTCGACTGGAATATAAAGAGCTACAACATATTCCGGTGGTGAATGAATTTCTAGAAGTATTTCCAGAAGAGCTACCAAGATTACCATCACCACGAGAGATTGAATTTACAATTGATTTACTTTCGGAAACTCAACCTATTTCTATTCCTCCATATCGAATGGCTCCGATGGAATTAAGGGAATTAAAGGTGAAGTTGCAAGATTTGTTAGATAAGGGATTTATTCGCCCAAGTAGTTCCCCTTGGGGTGCACCAGTTTTATTTGTGAAGAAGAAAGATGGAACATTAAGGTTGTGTATAGATTATCGGCAGCTAAATAAGGTGATCATAAAGAACAAGTATCTACTGCCAAGAATTGATGACTTGTTCTATCAGTTATAGGGAGCTAGTTACTTCATGAAAATTGATCTCAGATCAGGGTGTCATCAGCTCCAAATTCGAGATGAAGATATTAGTAAAACAATCTTTCGATCTCGGTATGGGCACTATGAGTTTATAGTATTACCATTTGGCTTGACAAATGCGCCCGCAACATTTATGGATTTGATAAATCGAGTATTCAAGCCATATCTCAATAAATTTGTCATTGTATTTATCGATTATATAATCATTTATTCCAAAAGTAAAGAAGAGCATGAGGAACACTTGAGAATAGTGCTGCAAATATTGAAGGATCAGAAATTGTATGTGAAACTTTCTAAGTGTGATTTTTGGTTGTATTGAATATGTTTTTTGGGACATGTGGTGAGTAAGGATGGGATTCAAGTGGATCCAAAAAATATCGAGACGGTGGTAGATTGGCCAAAACCTATCAATGTTACTAAAATTCGTAGTTTTCTGGGAATGGCTAGATATTATTGAAGATTTGTCAAAGATTTCTCTAGAATAGCTGCTCCTTTGACCAAGTTGATGCAAAAATAAGTGAAGTTCCAGTGGGATGATACTTGCGAAGAAAGTTTTCAGAAGTTAAAAACTTGCCTTACAATAGCTCTAGTATTGGCATTGCTAGAGGGCACTAAGGGATTTGCCATATACTGTGACGCTTCAAGAATAGGATTAGGATGTGTACTTATGTAAAATGGAAAGGTAATTGCATACTCATCGAGGCAGTTAAAAAGACATGAGATGAATTATCCTACTCATGATCTGGAAATGGCAGCTGTCATCTTTACACTTAAGATTTAGAGACATTATTTGTATGGGAAAAAATGTGAGATTTTCACAGATCATAAAAGTCTCCAGTATCTTTTACAATAGAAGGAGTTGAACTTGAGACAAAGACAATGGGTGGAGTTATTAAAAGACTACGAACCATTTGGGGAAAGCTAATATGGTAGCAGACGCCTTAAGTCGTAAGTCGATGGGAAGCCTATCGCATATCGTGGTAGCAAAAAGACCACTGGTAGAGGAGTTGAAAAAGTTATTTAGTTAGGGATTGCAGTTAGAGATCTCACCATCGCAAGGACTACTTGTACAGTTCAACATAAAGTCCATTTTTAGGGAAGAGATTAAGGAATCACATAAACAAGATCCTCACTTTGAAGATTTAAGGGCGAAAGTGGAGGCTGGTCAGACAATGAAATTTAAAATTGAAAATGGAGTCTTGATTTATAGAGACCGGTTATGTGTACCAAATGTCAATGGGTTACGGGAGAATTTTAAAAGAGACACATTATGATCCATATAATGTACATCCAGGTGCCACGAAGATGTATTATGACCTTAAAAGTGTGTATTGTTGGCTGGGCATGAAGAAAGATATCGCAAAGCTCATGGCTTCATGCCTTACATGTCAATAAGTAAAATTTGAACACTAGAAGCCATCAGGATTACAACAAGAGATCGAATTACTCGAATGGAAATGGGAATGCATAACTATGGATTTTGTAGTAGGATTACTGAGGACTTTCAGAGAATATGATTCTGTATGGGTAATTGTAGATCAGTTGACGAAGACTGCCCATTTTTTGAAGGTCAAAACTACATATACAATAACTCAGTACGCCCAAATATATTTAAATGAGATAGTTAGCCTCCATGGCATGCTAGTATCAATTATTTCAGATAAAGGTCCCTAATTTACTTCTCGATTTTGGCAAAAGCTTCAAGAAGCTTTGGGAACTTAGTTGAACTTCAGCACCGTTTTTCACCCACAAACAGGTGGTCAATCAGAACATACTATTCAGACATTAGAATATATGTTGAGGATGTGTATCATGGATTTTGGGGGTAACTGGGATCGATATCTTCCTTTAATAGAGTTCGCCTATAACAATAGTTACCATTCCACGATAGAAATGGCACCATATGAAGCCCTATATGGAAGGAAATGTAGATCGCCCTTGTGTTGGATGGAAGTGGGAGAAAAACACGTGCATGCGTCTGATTTAATTCCGGAGACAATGGAAAAAGTGCCTATCATCAGAGAAAGGTTGAAGACTGCATTTAGTAAAAAAAAAGAGCTATGTTGATCCAAAAAGGAGGGAAGTAAGCTTTACAATGGGTGAACACGTGTTTTTAAAAATATCCCCTATGAAAGGCATTATGAGATTTGGAAAGAAGGGGAAACTCACGCCAAGATATATAGGACCATTTGAGATTTTGGATCGAGTGGAAGCGTATCATATCGGCTAGCTTTACCACCCAATATGGCCCATGTACACCTGGTATTTCATATGTCCATGCTACGTAAGTACATTCCAGATCCCTCACATATACTTCCATCACAGGAGATTGAGGTGGATCACGACTTAACTTACAAAGAAACTCCAATTACCATTATGGACTGATACATTAAAACCTTAAGGAACAAGGAAAAAATTATGGTTAAAGTGTTATGGCAGAACCATACAATGAAATAGTGTACATGGGAAAGTGAAGAAGAAATGCGACGATAATATCCCCAACTTTTTCAGGAATAAAGGTACGTTAATGATATTAAAAAAAAAAAAATTGGGATGAATTTTATTTAAGGGGGGGGTAGAGTGTAAAACCCCAGTATTTTACTGACCATTAGAAACCTAGAAAATAGGAAATTAGGAATCCAAGAATTAAAAGGACTCGGGATATTGTACGAGATATCAGTGGAATAACAACTTCCAGAATTTTTCAAAAATTTTAATTTGAGTAAAATTGTTAAGGAACTAACTAAAAATAATACTAAAATCTTAAATTAAAGATTAAAAATAATTTTAGACTGAAACTAGAAAGGGTAGTAAAGTTTTAGTCATAAAAGGGTAAAAATGTAATTTTCTTTAAAAGAGCATTCATTACATTTGACTTAGGTAATATATATATATATAATAGATGTCATGGCCAGCCAAAGGGGAGGAGTAATCAAGGTTAGAAAAGTTTCCAAAAAAGGTACAGTAGTACCATGTAAGAGCTGGGTGTACCACTGATATTTTTGGCCAATTTTATGAGATAAAAACCGAATCTGAAAGAGAGAAAGCCTGACGGCTTTTGGGGAGTTCAAAACCCTAGCCTTGTGGCTAGGAAATTTAGGTTCCTCTAGGTTCTTAGATAGTTTAGGAACTTTAATTTTAGAGAGATTGAATTGTAAATTAAGATTAAAGATCCATATTTGTATATATTTGAAGTAGGAAATCAAGATTGAAGGAGAAGATTTCTACACATCTTCCATGGATGGTTTGAGTTTTCTTATTTCTTCTCTCTTTTATTTGTCATCTTTAAATTCTATCATGAACTGATTGTATCCTATTTAGATATTGATGAACCCTAATTATTGATTAAATGGATTGAATAATTTAAGTTTTGATTAATTTCATCTTTGATTGTCTTGTTTCTATGATTAATCTCTTTTATTCTAATTAATAATTGCTAGCTTGTTAATTAGATATAGTTTCCATGTTAATTGAGTAGAGATA